>JABEYC010000584.1:0-18987 GCA_013266195.1 Fusarium zealandicum | reverse complement strand
TATAATATAAGTTAAAGATTATTTCCTTTAGTTAGACTTACAAGCTTTTTAGATAAAACAACTTTAATATTCTAACCTATAGTTAGCTAAGGCCCATCTACCCCGGGGTGTAAATAGAGTTAAAGCCGTTGTGCGGGGAACGTATAGTGGTAGCGTATGCTATATTTATATCTCACGGTTCCGACCCCTCTGGGCACATGTAATTTGTAACATAGTGATATCCCTGTAAAGAGACTATATTTTTCTTTTACCCATAGATTAGGATCCTGCAGCAACCCTTGACTCTCGCGTGCAACTTGTCTGACATGCATGTTTAACCGCGGGATCAGTCTGCGAGATACACGGCGTATTCGAGGAACTCTGGATCCTGCAGCAACGTGTCCATCTCGTGCTCAAACAAGTTGAGCACCACTTCAACACCCCCGCCGGAAAGCTTGGGTAAAAAGAAACAGGTTCTTACCGACCTGTTGAACCAGTCCATGGGAGGGCGCAGGGCCTCGGGGCACCCACCGTTGCCGAAGAGGTGCCCCCCAAAGTCGAGGCCGGAAGCTGGCAGTGACAACAGCGGGGAGACCTGGAGTGCTGTGCCGTCGAGGGGTATATCTGCATGCTGCAGCTGGTTAAAGTCAGGCAGAGCATCAGCGAGTGCGTAAGCGTCCATCAGAGTCTTGGGGTTCACGCCGGCGGCCCCCTCGCGGACAAGACGTGCGATGGACGCCAAGCTTGTCTCGGTACTTGTCAGCTGCGCCAAGGGCATAAGAGCAAGATTGACGCATGTCATGTTGCCGAGATAGCCTGATAGGAGCAAGTCCGAGTCCAGTTGTCCCCGGCCGTCCACCATGATGGCTACTGCTGCCCATGCCCCCTCCTTCTGGACATCGGATGTGCTGTCTGGGTCTTGAAGCGCGACTTTCCGTCGAGCCCTGAGGGTACAGCGTGATACCAGGGCACTTAGAGCATCTGTTGTTGAAACACCTGAGCTACCACCGTCGACGCTGTTCTTGTAGAGAAGTGTCAGGCGATCTGCAGGGATATAGAAGATGGCAGACTTCATGGGCACCTCTGACAATCGGGCCGGTGGTGCACGACAAGCCTCAGTCTCAGATAGCGGAGGTGGAGGCCCGGATCGACCAAATAGCCGCCAAGCTGCAGGGCCGGGCGAATCCTTCGAGACGTGTGCTTTGCAGGCCCCGGCTAATAGAGCCCTGTCGGACGTAGTGGCAACGACTGAGACGTCGGAATGCAGCTGTATAGCACGGCAATGCTCCGCCCACAAATTGACGATGGAGATGGCGGCGGTCCCATCGCACACGAGATGCTGAGGCCCCGCCAGAAGGATGCAGCCGCCAGGAATGAAGCTCGCCTGAGCCTTGAAAACGTCAGGACCCTTGCTCGCTTCAGGCGGGAAGCTGATCCATTCAGGCAGAGACTCGGGTAGGGCATCTGTGGGGAAGCCATCTTCTCGCAGCTCGTCAAGGGTCTCCCCAGAGTCAAACTGACGGAAGACGAGCTGGCTTGGCCACGGCCCGGCGGCATGTACATGGCCATGCCGGATGACGAGCTGCCCAGGTCGGTAGTCTTTGGCGTTGGGATCCTGATCCCACGTCTGGCCTGAAAGCCACGGCAGCTGAGTAAAGGTCTGGTGAAGTCCCTCGTGGAGGACCTTGAAGGCGGACTGGGGGGTAACGCCCGGCTTGAGCGGTAGATAGAAACGAAACGCGCAGTAATGGCGGGGGGCTGCGTGGTCGATAGGGCCGAGGGGTATCTCGATCATGTTCTCCATGTCGGCAGGGTGGCAACCAGTACAGGCTGTGTGTTGAGGTTCGGGTAAAAGATAGACAGATGGGTCAGATTCCAACCCTTGGAAGATACGTTATGCTCTGGCACTTTATAAGTCTTGCACCAAAGCTGACCACCATACCATGGCCAAAACGTCAGGTAACCCTACATTGGGTGTCGAGGCAAATAGGTCATATATGCGTTGCAACAATAAGGTAGGCGGGCACCCGGGCACATGAGTAAGACGGCCCGACTGTCCGGGGCCAAAGGATGTACACACGATATCAGCCGGTTTCATCATCCACACTATCCTAGACGACTAGCAGCGCTGCAGTTGAGCCAGTTCCTCGCTCGGAAGTGAGTGAAGCTTTGATCGCTTTATTGCCTATAGAGTAGGAAGGGTAGGCCCGTCTTTGAGAGAGGGGAGAAGGAGAAGAGGACGAATTCTTCCTTCAGTCTTATCAAGAACTAGCTCGGTTTTCATCTTCACCCACGACAGATCGCATAGTTAAAGTTAAAAGCGAATATGGCCATGTCAAACGGGACCGTTGAAGACGCGGGAGCCTTAACCAATGACCTGAGCGGAGCGTCGTATCCTACCGCATCTGCAATGGGCGATATCGACGTGATGAATGGCCATGCCAGCACCCCCGCCACAACGCCCATTGCCATCATAGGCCTGGGCTGCCGTTTCCCAGGCGACGCAACGAGCCCTGAAAAGTTCTGGGAGCTCGTGTCTGAGGGCCGCGGAGCTTGGTCCGAGATTCCAAAGGACCGCTTCAATGCTGCCTCGTTCCAGCATCCCGAGCCATCAAAGATTGGAAGTGTAAGTGGAAAGAGAATGGGACATGGTGCAGTCCAGGCTGAAGAGCTACAACCAACTCACGTACGTATGCTGACATTCCGTTGTGTCCTAGTCAAATATATTGGGCGGGCACTTTTTGAAGGAGGATGTCTCCCTTTTCGATGCATCCTTCTTCAACCTGTCTGCAGAAGTGGCAGCAAGCATGGATCCACAGACGCGACTTCAGCTGGAGACTGTCTTCGAGGCTGCGGAAGATGCAGGCATCACACTCTCGCAGCTGGCAGGGTCACAAACATCGGTATTCGCTGCATTGTGGGTTAGGGAGTACCATGACTCCATGATGAGGCGGCCCGAGTCACTTGCTCGCTACTATCTCACCGGGAATGGAGGTGCCATGGCCTCCAACCGTGTCTCGCACTTCTTTGACCTTAGAGGTGCCAGTGCCACGATCGATACAGCCTGTTCAAGTTCGATAACGGCCCTGCACCTGGCGTGCCAGAGTCTTCGAACAGGAGACTCAACCATGTCCATTGTAGGCGGCGTCAACCTGATCCTTAACCCGGACATGTTCATTGCCCTATCGACATTGGGTATGGCAGGAACCCAAGGACGCTCGTATAGCTTCGATCAGAGGGCAGAAGGCTTTGGCCGTGGCGAGGGAGTCGCAGCTCTCCTCTTGAAACCCTTGGAGGATGCCCTGCGCGATGGCGATCCGATCCGTGCTGTTATCAGGGAGACCGCCCTTAATCAGGACGGCAGAACGCCAACCATCACCTCTCCGTCTCAGGAAGCCCAAGAGGAACTGATCCGCGTCTGTTATAAGCGGGCTGGCCTCGACCCTCTGGATACTGCCTACGTAGAGACACATGGCACAGGGACCATGGTTGGTGACTCGATCGAGGCTGGCGCCATCGGCGAAGTCCTTGGCAAGGGGCGTCCAGCAGAAAAGCCTCTTGTAATCGGGTCCGTCAAGTCCAACATTGGCCATCTTGAAGCTGCATCTGGCCTGGCGGCAGTCGTCAAGGTTGCACTGGCACTTGAGCATGGCTTCATCCCGCCAAACTACGATTTTGTTCAAGAGAGCCACAAGATCCCCTTTCGTGACCTGGGGATTCGAGTTGCAGCCGAGTTGCAGCAATGGCCTACGCACTTGCCTCGACGGGCCTCGATCAACAGCTTTGGGTACGGGGGCAGCAACTCTCATGTCATCATGGAGGCGGTCGAGTACCACCTTCCTGGAGCTAATGGATGCATCAAAGGATCTGAACTTGATGGATCTGCCTTGGGTAATGGGTCATCTCACAAGCCAGCATCTGGTCGGTTCATCTTTCCTATCAGCGCGAGAGACGAGGCCGGAGTAAAGACGATGATGTCTAGACTCAACGAGTTCCTGCAAGACAAAGGCCAGCATTCCGACTTGCAAAGCCTCGCATACACCCTGGCAGAGAGACGGGAACGCTTCTCCTGGACGGCTGCGCCTCAAGCTGCGGATATGCAAGAGCTCATTGAGAGCCTGGGCAGCAGGGCCCTGAAGCCAGTGCTCAGTCGCGCCGCACCAAAGCTCGGGTTTGTCTTTAATGGACAGGGAGCACAGTGGTTTGCCATGGGGCGTGAGCTCATGGGGGCATATCCAGTGTTTGACCAGTGTCTGGATAAGGCGGATAGTCACCTCCAATCCCTAGGTTGCAACTGGTCCCTCAAGGAGGAACTATGTCGTGACAAGCAGAGCTCGCGCGTCAACGACACACAGCTCTCCATCCCGCTCTGCGTGGCACTCCAGATCGCATTGGTCGTCCTCCTCGACTCGTGGAACATCAAGCCAACAGCTGTTACCGGTCACTCATCGGGTGAGATTTCGGCTGCCTTCGCGGCTGGGGCCCTCAATCTTGGCAGTGCTATGGCAGCATCGTATTTCCGTGGCTTAATCACGGCCAGGGATCTTGTTACAGATAAAAGCGTATCTGGATCTATGATGGCAGTTGGCCTTGGTCCAGAAGCTGTGCAGCCATACCTGGATAGCACCAAGTCTGGAGCAGTCGTCATCGCCTGTGTCAACAGCCCAGCGAGCGTCACTCTGTCTGGAGATACCTCCGGTGTCGAGGAGCTGGAAGCTCTCTTCAAAGCCAACGAGGTCTTTGCCCGTAAGCTCGTTGTCCCTGTTGCCTACCACTCACACCACATGAATCGGCTAGCAGACAACTACCAAGCAGTCCTTGAAACCAACATGCAAATGAACTCTACCCTCAACAGCGTCGCGTTTGCGTCACCAGTCACCGGCTCCTGGATCTCAGAGTCTCAAGATCTAGGCCCAGCGCATTGGGTCAAGAATATGCTGCAACCTGTACTCTTTGCGCAGTCCTTTCACTGCATGTGCATTGACGAGTCAACAACGGATGCAGACTCCCAGGAGGCGACGAGGAACATTGATATAGTCGTCGAGATTGGTCCTCACGGCGCGCTTGCGGGACCCATTCGACAATGTCTATCTGCTTCAGAACAACTCAAAGATAAAGGTATCGGCTACGTCTCGTGCTTGACTCGCGGCGTTGATGCTATCCGGACAATGCAAGGTCTTGCCGCAGAGTTGCTCGGCAAGGGCTACCGGGTTGACTTAAGGGCCATTAACTTCCCCAAGGGGGCACAGAATGTTTCTGTTCTTCGGCTGCCTTCCTATGCCTGGAATCACTCTACCTCGTTGTGGCTCGAGCCGCGTCAGAACCGGGATTACCGTCTTCGTAAGCATGCAGTACATGATCTCCTTGGTGTCATGGTTCCGGGATGCAACCCATCAGCACCATCCTGGAGACACCAGATCCTCTTGTCCGAGATTCCATGGGTCCGTGACCATGTTGTGGACAATGAGATCGTGTACCCTGCTGCTGGCATGATGGCCATGGCCATTGAAGGTCTGCGTCAGCTCTCGGATAACGAGGAACACATCGAGGGATACTTGATCCATGATGTTGAGATAACCAATGCAGCGATTGTGCCAGACACGCCCCAGGGCTTGGAGCTGCGGTTATTCCTGGGTGACGTTGATAACAAGAACCTTGGCAGCGATTGTCGCAATTTCACTATATTTGCTGTTCCACAACAAGGTGACTGGATCGAGTGCTGCAGAGGGCTGATCGGCCTTCACACAGGTGCAGCCCGAGATAGCCTCCCGTCGGGTCTTGCCGTGCCACCGCCAACTAAAGCTGCTGACTCTGAGCCTGAGGGCGAGGAAGTTCAGAGTGATCAACTATTCGAACAACTCCAAAGTGTCAGCTTGCGATACGGCAAGACATTCCGAAATCTCGACAAGATTCGTCGCGGCCAAGGGAGGTCAAGGGTCACGTTTCACGTGGCCGATTCTGCCTCGACTATGCCCCGGGGGTTCCAGAGCAAACACATCATTCATCCGACTACACTCGACTCCGTTCTGCAAGGCGCTTTCACGGTCGTTACTCCCGAGCAATCCAATGCCATGGGGGGCTCAGTGCCTCGGTCCATTCAGAGCTTGTACGTATCCGCGAATATCAGTACCGCTTTGGGGCATAGATTTCTTGCAAGGAATAAACTCCTTGATGCCGGCTCGAAAGGCTTCGAGGCCTCCATGGTTGTGTCAGACGTCGATGCGACATGCGACGCATTGCCTGTTGTTCTGGAGGTCACAAACATCCGATATCAGGCGTTAGGAAGCAGTATCACAGCTTCCAATTTGCAATCCACCAGCAACCTGTCGCTTCGGACAGAGTGGGTTCATGACATGTCTATTATTGGGACCGAAGCGTATAAACTGTCCCTTCAGGGCAGGATTTCTCAACAAGAGGTGCTGCTTTTGGAGGATCTGAAGCGCGCTTCGGCTTATTTCATCCACGATATCTTGCAAAGGTTGACGCAGGAAGACATTGACCAACTTGAATGGCATCACAAGGTCATGTACGAGTGGCTCCTGTATCAACAGGACCTTGCCACAAAGAATGAGATGGCCCCTAGGAGCTCAACCTGGGCCAGAGCTAAGCCGGGCATCAAGCAACGCCTATGGGACCAGGTCGCAGCCTCGTCGGTCAATGGCGAGATGTTGGTCCGCATCGGCAAGAATCTCCTCGGCATTATGAGAAGGCAGATTACCCCTCTGGAGCTTATGATGGAGGGAAAGCTTCTCTATAAATACTATGAGAAGCTACTTCGTGTGAACCGGTCATTCGATCAAGTGGAACAAATAGTCCAGACCTTCTCACATGCTTGCCCGCGACCCAGAGTCCTCGAGATAGGTGGCGGAACAGGCTCGGCCACTGGACCTACCCTGCGGGCTATGAGCAGCGGTGCTGATGGAGCACATGATGAGCCTCGCCTCTCTCGTTACGACTTTACCGATGTCTCTCCAGGTTTCTTAGAGGCTGCCCACGATAAATTCGCACCGTGGGCGCACTTGATGACTTTCAAAACACTGGATATCGAGAACGATCCGGAGCAGCAAGGCTTTGAACTGGAGAGTTACGATCTTGTCATTGCTTGCCAGGTTCTTCATGCTACCAAGGACATGGCCCACACGCTGACCAACGTGCACAAACTGCTCAAGCCTGGGGGAAAGCTCATCATGGTCGAGACAACGCAGGATGCTGTAGATGTGCAGCTCGTCTTCGGGACAGTGCCAGGGTGGTGGCTTAGCACAGAGCCTGAACGGAGATACAGTCCAAACATGCCAGTGAGCATGTGGGCTGACATCCTTGGACGGACTGGCTTCTCCGGAGTTGACCTGGCCGTCAATGACTGCGAGGATCAGCGCAACTACGCTATCAGCGTCATCGTGTCGACAGCTCTGCCTACTGCTACTGCTGAGTATCCTCCAGCTGTGGCCCTCGTTCACGGTCCGACAAGTCCTTCTCAGAACTGGTTGGAAAGTCTCCAAAGTTGCCTTGGATCGAAAACCGGCGTTAAACCATCTGTGACGAGTCTCGGTGAGTTCGTGCCGGATGGCACAGTGGCAATTTTCTTGGCCGAAGTCGAAGCTCCCGTTCTCGACGGAATAGACGCCCCAACTTTCAACGCCATCAAGCGCATATTGAACGATTCCAAAGGATGCTTATGGCTTTCTCGAGGTGCTTCAGTCAAGTCAGCCTTTCCCGAGCGGGCCCTTCATATTGGTCTGCTACGCACACGTCGGCTGGAAGACACGGTCAAGAGGTACGCAGCGATGGATCTAGACAGCAAGGACCCTGCCTGGTCAGATTCCAGCATTGCTCACATCGCCGACTACTTTGCCCAGGCATTCAACTACGCAACTGACAAGTCGGCCATCGACTTTGAGGTCGCCGTCCGTGGCCATGACCTACTCTTGCCCCGAGTCACTCCAGACAACCTAGAGTCCATGAACGCACAACCCAACAGCAACTTGAGCCATCTCAGCCCTGAGCCCCAGCCATTTGGTGCATCGTCGGATCGTGCACTGCATTTGGACATGAGAACTCCAGGCGGGCTCGACAACATGGCATTTGTTGAGAACGAGTCTCGAGGAGAGCATCTGGACAGCGATTTTGTTGAAATCGAGGCAAAGGTCTTTGGCATCAACTCAAGAGATGCGGTATTCGCTCTAGAGAAGCCTGGTGATGCACCGATTAGCTTCGAGTGCAGCGGTATCGTTACTCGAGTTGGCTCTGCGGGAAGCCCGTCGGACAACAATGCCCACGTTCCTCACGACTTTCAAGTAGGAGACCGCGTCTGTGGCTTTTCCACTGGACATGGCCGCTTAGGGCACAAGATCCGCCAGCACTATACGTCAATGGCCAAAATACCTGACGATATGTCCTTCGAAGCTGGCGCCTCGATCCCAATCGCCTTCGTCACGGCATACTACAGCGTCCTCGACAAAGCACGCCTTGACAAGGACGAGAGGATCCTCATTCACTCGGCCGCTGGTGCGGTCGGACAAGCAGCCATCATGCTCGCGCAGTCTGTTGGTGCTGAGCTTTTCGTCACAGCCGGCTCGCACGAGAAGCGCGAGTTCCTGAGAAATGTGTACGGGATTCAACAGGATCACATCTTCTCGTCCCACGACGTCTCCTTCGCAGCAGGAGTTAGGGCTGCAACGAAGGGCTACGGAGTTGATGTTGTGCTGAACACTCTGGCCGGTGAACTGCTGCATGTTTCTTGTGAGGTTATGGCTCCGCTCGGTCGCCTTGTCGATATCGGCAAGCACGATATCCAACGGAACAAGAGGATGGAAATGAAGGTGTTCGACAACGCCAAGTCATTCATGGCTGTTGATATTGCCAAGGTTGCCGAGCTCCAGGGCAGAGTCGTGCGCCGCACGTTGAGTAAATGCATCGACTTGCTCAAGGCTCAACGGGTTCATCCGGTACAGCCTCTGCATGTCTATCCCGTCTCCGAGGCAGCACGGGCATTCCAGGCAGTACAGGAAGGGAAGCACACTGGCAAGATCCTCGTCAGCACGGGGGCCGCAGATGTTGTGCCTGTTCTGCCTGTCAAGAAGGCGGTCAAGCTGGAGCCAGATGTGTCCTACCTGCTTGCTGGTGGTCTTGGAGGCATCGGCCGTTCCTTGGTCAGATGGTTCGTTGCACATGGTGCGAGGAATATCCTGATCCTATCTCGCAGCGCAGCATCTCGCATAGATTCTGCAGAGCTTGTCAAGGACATGGAGGGCCAAGGCTGCCGAGTGGTGGTTAAGAACTGCGACATCGCAGCCGCCGATGACCTGAGCCGAGCCTTGAAAGAGTCCTACAGTGAGATTCCGCCCGTCAAGGGTGTTATACAAGCTGCTATGGCTCTCAACGTAAGTCGAAGCCCGCCGACGGTTCCTATCCATCCACGATTGCACGGCTAACGAATCCCGTAGGACTCCGTTTTTGAGCACATGGATCATAAGCAATGGAGTGATGCCACGCGACCCAAGGTTCTGGGAACACGAAATCTGCATAATTCCTTGGGTGTCAATCTCGACTTCTTCGTTATGCTCTCGTCCTTGACTGGTGTTGTGGGCAACGCATCACAGGGCAATTATGCAGCTGGCGGATCCTTCCAAGATGCCTTCGCTGCCTGGCGCACGGCCCAAGGACTTGCCGCTGTTTCCATTGATCTCGGAACCGTCAAGTCCATTGGCTATGTTGCCGAGACCGAAGGCGTTGCGGCCCGCATGCAGAGGGCAGGCTATGTCCCGCAGGAAGAGGAGGAGGTCCTTGGCTTGGTTGAGGCAGCCATCCGGACGCCGTTGCGGCAATCTTCGTCTCGCCAGAGCCAGGTCATCACGGGCATCGGGCCATACGATCATGTTGGGGATGTCGCATGGCGCAAGGAGCGACGATTCGCCAACCTCTTGCGCGCATCACCCACTGGCAACAGGGCCGAGGTATCAGGCTCGTCATCCAATGGCAGAGACCGGGAGCGCCTCGCCGATCTTGTCTCCAAGGCAAGGACGCTGGCAGAGGCTAGGGACATTGTGGCGGATGGCATCGCGGACAAGCTGGCCGACATGTTCATGCTGCCGGCAGACGAGATCGACAAGAGCCAGGGGCTGGCCAAGTATGGTGTAGATTCCCTCGTGGCAGTGGAGCTCAGGACATGGCTCTCTGGCCGGATCCAAACCGAGATTTCCATCTTTGACATGCTGCAAAGTGCATCATTAATTGCAGTCGCGGAGAAGGCGGCTATCAGGAGTCAACTTGTTGCCAAGGCTGGCCTTGTTAGCAATAGAGAGAGTTCATGCGAGTAGCGGGGCAGCAGGTATGGCTCAGAGGACTCATCATGCTGAGCAGGAAAGTAAACCGAGATGCGTGTTGCAGATACCAAGGTTGTGCACTTGCGGAGCCAAGTTGAGAACGCGTAGAAACTATATCACCAGTACTCATAGCATTGAGGATACAATTTCAAAGAACACGGTTTTTTTTCCACATCTTTAACATTATATCCCGATATTAGCACAGTTACCTAATTTTAGTCTTTTCTACTGCGTTATAGGAAAGACTCAGATCTAATGCGTCGTAAGAGGCTATTCTAGCCCTCGATGGGTATAAAAACTGCTACATGACCCCAAGAGACTTCCTTTCTTCCTTCTAGTCACAAACACGCCATAAATTCACTGTCAACAAGAACCGTCATTGGCATCGCCGATACCGAGAAGAATAGCCTCGCCGAGGTCTACCGCCGCGGGTAAAATGTATTAAAGATGGACTTGATACCCAGAGGACTCCTCGACTCTTGTCTAGTGTGGCTTTGTAGTATAGAGTTGAGCTTAATGTTGTGGTGTAGGATCGGAGGGGAATGGGGTATGATGTGGTTGAATTGATGGAGATAATGGCATGCGTAGCAAAGTTATCGGTAGAAAGAAAAGGTTATTAGTATCTTTTAATTAATGTAGAGCTTGATGGATGGTTAAACTAGTGACTCGTTGATGGGCGGAGGTTCAAAATGACTTAGGACAGATCTGCTATTAGACCCCTTGTTAAAAGGTTGAAGCTATGAGTATAATTGAAAGGAAGCGTCTAGACGTAAAGACCCACAAAGCCTAGCTTATTAATATACCATCTATTATAGTAGGTGAGAAGAGCTACACTCTTTATCGCCCCCTAAGGGCTGAGTCTCTAGAAGATTATATTCAACAGCAGCGCTTTATTTAAACCGGTACTTGAGCGAGGCAGGTTTCCGACTACTTGGCTTAACCAAGGCCAGTCTTGATAGGTGCGTCCTGGATTTGACATGTTCAACTGTGATGCTTGGTATCGCCGTGGGACAGGCTGAGCACCTTGAACATATGAGAGTCTTGAATCATCTCGTAGATGGCGAAACTTGGGTTGCCTCACATTCTTATATTTCAGCCCTGATTGCTTTCCAAGTGGGGGAACAGGATAAGAATGGCAGACACTTTCAGGGGGTCTAGAAACCAAAAGTTAGGAAATAAAGGATCATTTACAAGCTCTTACTGCAACACGCGGGAGAAGGCAAGAAGAGATCGAAAGAAGAATATAGGGCCAGTTTTGCTTTCCATGCTGTGATTAATATAGCTCAGATCCATAGTCACTAGGTTTATTATGCAGCTAACTATACAAGTTAACTTGTCTCTATACCAGTCCATCCCAAGATCAACATTTTGGGTGACGAGACCACATTATATGGTATCTCGGTGCTCATTGAGGTGCAGGGTTCGAAGGGGCGAGCAATGCAATGGCGCAACAGAGAGAATATACTACAACGGTCGCTTATCTTAGACTAAGGTACAGCTAAGACTCTAAAAGCCATTGGAAAATTCAAGGGAAACAGAGCATCCTCCTTCAGGTTCATGAGCTTGCCAATTTGCGTTTGTTGTTGTGACTGTGGGAGTACTGATGGACAACTCAGAGTGACTGTCCGGAGTTCGTCATTAATCTGTACGTCAAAAACAAAACAGAGGAGATCAGGTTCGTGGAGATGTCATTGCTTGTGGTTTGTCTCTCAAAGCATTCATTTACGTACCTGTGTAATACCCTATAACTATCTCCCCTGACCCGCTAGAGAATTCCACAATGACGCGCCCGACGACCAGTTACGCAGCCCGCGTCAGGTAAAGCTGAGGAATTAAGCAAAAATGATAATATCGCTATCAAGGATAATGATGATAGGAGTTTGATTAGACTAGCCCTAAAATACCTGCAACTAATAAACCCCAGCTATCAAGAACCAGCAAGTCGTTGCCACAGAAATGGAACAATGAAGTGCCTCGCCAATCTTAGCGTGTAGACAGTAATCAAGATAAGATAAGATACGTTATCAAACCGCAGGGGCGGAGACTGCCTGAGCCAACCACTGAATGGTCACGCACTAAAGATTACCCATGATTGGTCCGTGATTGGTCTACCCAGCATGCACCGCCATCCCATTGTGGCGCTTCCAGACTTCGATCCACTCTCACCCGCCACGTATAGTAAACCTGACGGAAGAAAACACCAGATACCTACAAGGCATGAAGAGAAGTGCTAAGAGACGCTCTAACAACCAGAGTGAACAAAAGAATCTTAAATTAGAAGCGACTTGACGAAATACAGGGCTTGATATTGTGCACTGACTTGGAACAGTAGAGGGGTAACGGGAAGAGTAGACCCTGCACCCATCTCTCCTTTACTTGATACCACAATGGCTACCCTGGTCAAACTACTACGTACTGACTCTATGAAGGGTACATCGAATTCTGGGTGCAATTGATGACGACGAGGTAAGTGGCCTAGATTTATATGCCCTTTATAATAGTGGCGGTGACGACTTTACTTTCTTTCTCGACAACAAAGATCAAAAGCGCGAGACAAGCAGGGTTGCATAAGAAGCAGCACCAGTCTCGTTGCGCGAGGTTGTACGGTAGAGAGAGGTTGTGTCTTGGCGCTGACGATGGTGACATACTTCCAATCTGGGCTAGTGCAAGCCAAAGGGAGACACAGAGACTCGAGGGGGAATGTGCGGGGCATACTTGATCGACGTTGTCATGATCTTATCTCAACATCTTCAAGGCATTCACACTCAAAGGACCCTGAAACTGGAATGACTGCATCACTCTTTCCATCAACAATCCATGTCTGCTCTTCCAACCGTGGCGATCGCCGGTGCGACTGGCAATCTCGGTGCCAAAGTCGCAGAGGGCTTCCTCCAACGTCCATTCCGCGATAGTTTTCTTGACGTTATCGTCCTTGCGCGCTCTCGCTCTCCCAAGGCAGAGGAGCTCGTGGAAAGAGGAGCCTCGTTGCGGCTATACGCCGAGGACAACTTGGGAGAGGCACTGGCAGGAGTTGACGTGCTGATCAACGCGTACGTACGTCTGACCGAGACAGCGTCGTGAGAGGCTACTTACAGCCTGACTAACGCACCTTGTTGTTCTTGTCTAGTGTCGGCCCCAGTGGCCACGTCTTCAAAGAGGCCCTCCTTCGCAGCATTCGTGGTTCTTCAGTTAGGCTCTACTTTCCCTCCGAGTTCGGCGTCGACCATTATGTGCACGACTTCCCCCACGACGAGTGGGATGCCAAAAAGGAGCACTTCCGGTTGGCGACAGAGCTCATCCCCAACGTGAACATCTGTCGCGTCTACGCGGGCCTGTTTCTGGAAGATTCCATCGGCCCGTGGTTCGGCTTCGATACCAAAGGCGGTAGATACGAGGCTGTGGGGGATCCTGCGCAGCCGACTTCGTACACGAGCATGTATGACGTTGGTAAGGCCCTCGCCGTGCTCGCGTCTCGACCAGTCGACAAGGTCCCGCCCGAGGTGCACCTCAGCGGCGACAGCAAATCCATGTCCGAGATAGCAACGCTTATGGAAGCGAACGGGGCCGGTCGCGTACATGTGATGAGCGTGCCACTCGAGAGCTACAAGGCCAACATCCTCGAGAACCCGTCGCCGACGCCGGAGAGATACCTACGGTTCTTGATGGGAGAGGGCAAAATCAACCACTCGGTCGACGGGATGGGTAATGATAATCACATGGTGCAGGAGATCGGGGGGTTATCGACATGGACGTCCATGTCACAACTGGCAAAGGAGACACGTGGAAGACCGTGGGGCGAATCTGAGTGGAATTCAGTCGACTAGTGTGATTCCAGATGAGAATAGCAGGCCTTTGCCATGTTTTTGCTAATACTTGGGTCCCGTTTGCGTACTTGGAATCCAAATCTGAGATCCTCGAGGCAAAGCTAGCAAGAGTTGCCTCTTAGTCTCTATCCCCGAAAGCAGGGCGAGAACTAGAAAACTAAGCAATAAGACCTTGAATGATATCTTTCTTTGTATGCATAAGGTCTCTCACGGAGGAATTGCACTATGATGACGTGCAGCTGGACTAAACGTCGCTGTCTCGAGCAAAGGCATTGCTGGGATTTATTCAAGACTAATCTGTCTCCAGATAAACAACGTTGACTGGATAATGTCGAAAAAGATGGCATAAGAAATACAAAGGTACTGAGATGATGAAACAGAAGATGCGTTGTTGTTTATCAGCCCGTGTGTTGTTTGATGTTGTAGCAGCAAAACCTTCTTTGATAGAGGAAACGCACATAGACTCGTTGTCCACCTGCTGCGGGCCGTCTAGTTACGCGGGTCAGCTGAGGTAATCTCTACCCGCAAGTTACGTAAGGCTAGAACGATATTCTTGGGGTCTTGCTAATTAATCCTTGGGCATTCGGTGGCTGAAGGGTTAAGACTAAATAAGAAATCCACTCGCTGTTATCCTTACCTCCCTGCATCCTTGGGTTGTCAGTCGGAATTCCAACTAGTCAGGGATCTTTAGCGTAAGGGCTTAGAAGAGTACTAGGCCTTGTGTAGCGACACACTGATTTGCATAAGCTGTGTGAGTTCGGCTGCGTATAATCGACTAAGCGGATCACAGTCCTGCTCCGGCATGCTATTAACAATATATCGTCAAGGTCTGGGCCAGTGATAGTCATAGTGGCAGTGTATTACTAGCGCCAACAGTCTGGTACTTGCGCTGACTGTATACTACTAGCGCTGATAATATACATTAGCGCTGACCGTATATCTGTTTCGAGATACCCTTTCAGGCCTAATATACGCCGTTTGTCGTAAGTCTCGGTCCTATCCGATCGTGACATATAGGCTTATACTACACGCCTGGATAGGCAGATAGGTAGCAGTGAATAGTATTTAATAGATCATCCTGCCCTTCTTCCCACAGCCGACATCCTAAGTGAGGCATCAGATACAAGACGACAACCTGCGATCACAACATCTAGCCTTCTTATCCCCTCTTTATCAACCACTACGATGAAGCTTTCAGTCTCCTTGATTACCGCCGCGGCGGTTCTCTCACCTCTCGTTGCTGCTGATTTCGATCTCTACTACCAGAAACCAACTAATGCCCTCGGTGGCGTAAACTTCTGGCAGGCTGTGGATGATCAGGCTAGTACTGATAACTGCCAGAAAATGGTTGGTACGAGAAAGTTTGAGCGCATGCCCGACGTCAGTGGCAAAAATATTGGATTCCGTTGCGCAGGCACGGGCTGTTTCTACGATGGCAACGTCGACGGCATTCAAGAACTGGAAATGAATTTTGGATTCAAGGGCAAGGACGTGTATCATTTCAGTAAGTTCCAATTTGACATCGAGACGTGTCAGGCCTGGTCAGTGACTTATTAATGGTACTCTGCAGCTATTCGTCAATGGTTTCGCGAGGATAACAAATGGTGGTTGGTCGGTGGTAAGTGTTTATCTGCTCACAACTAACTTGCCGACATACACTAATGTGTCGGTAGTGGATGACAAAGTCTATGGCCATTGTTCTCCTTGGACTGAGAAATCGTATGACTGCGTCACCCAGAGAGGTCAGCAGAAGTTTGCGTGCAAAGTCGAAGGGCTATCCGCGACAGATATCAACAATGACATTAACAGTGGACCTCTCTTTGGTTAGTTACGCTACGGTACTTGGGAGGGCCTGGAGTCCGGCCTTGCCCTTGTGCCCTGACTCGGGAAGGGGTTTTCCATAAGTAGCCTATACAATTAGAGGTGTGTCACCAGCAGAGGGTTTCCCACAGCCCATCAGACGCTTGCGGCTTCCTCCTGTAAACACAATAGAAAGGACTATAAATACTATTGTTATTAGACATGGGATACTGGAATACCTTTGTTAGACAGAGTAACCTACCCTCACTCCTCGGACCCCTCTCTTCGGCCAGGTACTGGGCATCGGCTCTGATGTCCGGTTCATCAGCCTCAAAGGGAGCCTCAGGGTCTGAACTATATAGCAAATATAACCAAGAGCCAACTGCCCCATTAAACACAGCTGGGATATCCGCAGGTAGCATTGATTGCAGGGCCGATCACAGCCTACAGCAATCAGCTTTGAGCTTCACTAATCATGCGTCGCACCCTGTCATGCACAACGCGGCACAACGGACTGCCACACAAGAGTTGGTCTCTAATAAACCAACCTTCGCACTCCATCCAGTACCAAAAGGCCTGCAAAAACGTTTCAGAACTGAGACGACGGATATGTTCCCTCATGGCTTAGTACAAAGGGACATATGTCAGGAGTCGCCTGGCCTCAACTTTCCCAGCAGTATGCCTGGAACAACATAAGCATCCCAAGCACTAACCACTACTAACGCATTAACAATTGAGGATCTTGATGAAGTTACTCAAGCTGCCAAAGAACTGGAAAGCAAATAGTTAAACTAGGAAACGCTCATGGCATCTGGCTTTTCAGACATCTCGAGAGGTACCTTGTAGGATGCATCAGAGACGCTGTTTGCAGCCACTGAACGGTTTCTAAAACAAGTGGTAGACCTAGGTAAGTCAAGCAAGTTATATACTAGGCTATCGAATCGGTTCATACTAATCCACTTTAAGGCCTATGTACGGATGGTGATATTCCTCAGGCCGACCGCGTGCAGCTTTGGAAGAACTTTAATACTGCATGGTTGGTATTGGGGCGAGCACAAAGGAAGCGATGATAACCAAGAAGAGTTCAGTAATGCTGACCTCAAGAGAGGCATGTCCATGCAGTAGTGTACTATAACATCTATGCACTTGGGACGAGCTTTACCACTCTAACTCCATCGTCCCTTGGTCTAGAACCATCGTATAAAACACCGGAGGAGTGAGCTCGTACGTACTGGGCCCGAACAACAACTCTGATAACCGACGTCTCGCCTCAGCAGGCTCCCACTCCACCAGGATGCGTTCCCGAGACTCTTCCATCTTCCGCGTCACAAAGGGTTCCATAGCCTGCTGTTCCTCACGACTCAAGAGGTCCAGCCTCGTCTTCCACAGCTCCTCATCAGGCACCCCCGAGTGTCGTGCGCCGAAAAAGCGCTGGTCAAGGAAGTTCCAAAAGACAGCATCAAAAGCCCAGCTCTTCCGCGCTGCGTAGTTGAGCCAGAAGCGACCAGTCTCCCAGCTTTCCCTCATATGCGCTGAGAGTGGTATACCATCCAAAAAGGCAGCGCCCTTCTCCTGCTCCTCCATGGCCTTCAGCCATGTCTCCAGTTGTAGCCCATACGCCTTGCTCCACTCGTCGACGCCTGATGGCCGCCGCATTTCCGGCGTTTCGAACAATAACCACCAGGGCGGGTCGAGAACGAACTGTGCTGGTGCCGCGTATGTGAACTCCCAGTCGATCACAGCAGCTACTCACTTTCTTGGTAACGGCGGCGGACCAGTTGTCTTGCGCAAAGCCCAAGGTTGATAGACGGCCCTGTTTGGCAAGCCTGCGGAAGAGCTGGCGGGCGACGTACTTGTTCCGGCAGTCATCCTCGCTGGAGACAAGGTCGTTGTGTTGAAAGAGCAGCTGCGCCAGATGCATGTTGGACAGTTCCAGGTACCACTCATCGGCTGTTGCGAAGGTCTTGGCTTCGGCAGGAAAGATGGCCGGAGGAATTAAGCTCCCTCTTATAGACCTTTACCTCCTCTCTTCCCGAGAACTCCTCATAAGTCTTGGAACCATCAAAGTCGGCCTAACAAAAGCATGAGGTAGTGGTGGCATCGTCGTGCTGCAGGCCAGGTACATCGCCGTCTCCGGCGTGAAGCGGGATACCAACGACAGATATCACGGCAGCGGCACGGCCAGGTGTCTCAGCATAAAGGCCACCATGATTACAGCTCACAGACCGGAGCTGGCGGATGAGGAGGATGGACGACAGCGGGGTAGAGAATATAATGCCAGTGATGTGTAGTATCAACCAAGATCTAACTAAGCTGTCAACCCAGGTGAGGCACAATAGCTTTTTATCTCGTTCTCACGCTCGAGTTTCTGACTCTCTCTCTCTCTCTCTCTCAAGTCTTTTCCGGCAAGGCTTAATCATACGGGTGGCAAGCACGCTCGTAGTGAAGAGAACCGACAAACCAATAGCAGATGTAGTGAACCAGCATAAATTACTGCCTTATGCGTTACAGTATTCTTATTGGCACAGCCAGCTGTGTACCAGTCTTGTGATCTTATTCGCTGTCCAGCTAAGGGTCACCCGGGTTGCCCGCTGGCTTAGTCAATGTGAGACAAAGACATCTTCTTAGACTTTTCAAGGGCATGTGTTGGTTAAAACTGTTTCCAAGGAAAACTCTATATCTATTATGCCTCATTAGAAAGCTTTACTACGTAGCAGCATTAATGCGTTTATTTTAGAGCTTCTTAGTAAACCTTTCACGAACTTTGATAAGGATGTCTTTAATACTTAGAGTCCTTGCCTAATCGATTATATTTTTGTCGTACCAAGTATAAGCCCTGTGTATCCGTACTCTGTTGCATGATGTAGGGTCCTTAGACTTTTGCCTCTGTAGCGCAGCGGCCAAAGTTTGACAACTTTCCTTTATCAAAAAGGCACTTTCTGCGATGATATCAAGGTTGTTTTATATAAACTGCATTGATAGGCTCGGGATATGATGTCAAAGATGTGGAAAAAAAACCGTGTTGTTTGAAATTGTTACAGCAAAACCCTCTTTGATAGAGG
>JABEYC010000583.1:0-14567 GCA_013266195.1 Fusarium zealandicum | reverse complement strand
CATCTGCAACTGGAAGTTCGGCATCGACATCGGCGGTGGCAAGGTCACCGAGTGCCGCTACGACGTCAAGGGCCCCGGCGCCTCCAAGGCCCGCGCCGCCGGCCCCGCCAAGTGCGGTGACTACACCATCACCTCGGGCTGGAGCGACGTCTTTGGCGCCGACCAGGGCTTCACCACTCTCTCCGTCGTCAACAGCAAGCGCCAGATCGTCTGGCCCGCCTACACCGACAAGCAGCTCGCCGGTGCCAAGATCGTCAAGCCCGACCAGGCCTACGCTCCCGCTGCTCTCCCCAAATAAGCGATTCGCCCCCCCTTGGCATAGCGATTGCATGTCTTTAATAGATGGACTCGGTGGACTTTTCTTCAGGGGATGGATGATTGGTGATGACTCTTGTATCTAATGACCGTACATATATCAGAAACTAGAGGCCGTGAACCGGCTCGCAAATACATCTGAACTTTACGCTTCAACTTTGCCGTTTACAACTAGCTGTCAATAATACGTGATATCGACAGGTGCCTGTCTATAATTGAGATGATTGTTGCTGTGGTGGGTGGACCTTTTGTCGGCCGAAATACCACCTGGCTCGGCTCAGTCTTGGTGGACCCTTGGCGTCCGTCACCTCGCGGATCAGCAGATGCTGGAATGCTACATATATGTCGCGGAATAATAATTTTAAATACAAGGTTAAATCGCTTCGGGTAGGAGAATGCCTGATGTGCTACTTTGGAAGGAATTGCGGTATGGAAACTATTAGAAGTTCTAGTCTAATAGCTGCGTCTACTTCCATCCCTCCAATTCTTCGCCATGTGCGACCGTAGTTGGCTACAGGCCGCCCCGCGCTTCTAGTCTAGATAGTGCATGAACAGCCCTAACCGGCTAGGAGAGTTTATGGAACCTATCAAGTTACTATACGCGTAGTCGCTTACTGACTCTGTGAGAATAACATAGTACGGATCTATGGATATATATTTCTTTATCATCGATAGCTTCATCGACAATCAGATAACTATAAACCCTTCCAAGTATAAAGAAACCATAATCAAGTATGTTAATTTGTGTTTATTAATCCGAGTTACTGGGTTGCACGGCTTGGGTACTGAGCCTCTATTAGTTGTTTTACTGGTGCTTCTACTGGTTTGCTTTGGTGTAATAATTAACGTGCTATGCGGTATATCTGATATCATAATAAATTTAGGAATTAAAACTTCAGCCGCATTATAACACACACCATCAGCAGCTTCATTTCTCAACTAGCCTCTGCCAAAAAGATACAACGCTGGCCTTAAAGACCATATTTGACCGCGATCGCATCCCCCATGTTCCTCTCCTTCAGAACCACACAAGCCACTCACTCATCAATCCCCATCTCATCGCACACGACCTACGTCTAATCATTCCATGCCAAAGACACGAGCGCTCTCGCCATCATCACCTAATTAATAATGGAGATCTCAGCAGCGCCGTAACCCGAGGTGAATTCTGCGGGCAAGGTGCGGGCTTTGCTACAGACAATCACGCACCTTGCGCCTGGCGTTGATCGTGGCGAAAAGCTCACGTTTGTTAGAAACTTGGTTATGATGTGGATGTCAAACATGTGAGAATAAATCGTGTTCTTTGATATTGTGACAGCAAATCCCCCTTTGATGGAGGAAAGGCCCATAGAATAGTTAGAAATTTGGGTTGCTAATATCATTGGAAACGGTATTACGATTATGCCCAAGAGCGGTGCTTTTTATATGGCGGCAACTTCGGCCTCATGAACGTTATATGCTTTTTTCTGATTCATCATCATGGCCATGATCACACTATCCAAGATAAACAAGTACCAGTGCTATGGTATACGTGGAGAGGCGAGTCTCTGTAGGTCGGATCCTTTATCTCACCCTCGACTCAAGCCGACAAAGCCTCCAGCGTCCGTATCCACGAGGACCTCCCTTCCAAGATACACAGAGAACTTGGGAAATGGTCATTTACGGGGAGGGAAGGAAGTTACACCGGGTGCCTGAAGGACCAGACGAGAAAACGATCCAATGGGCTATCGCAAAATTATCATATCAAGACTCCGCCTTGATATGCCTGCTTTGGAACAGGAACAAGAATTCTTGAGGGAGTATCCAGAATATGCACAGTGGCTCAAGACTCGCCTAGAACCCAAATCGTGGGTTGAATTTGAGCAGTTCTGTGATCTCCCTAGTGAAGCAGAGTACTAGAAATACTGTGGGTTTTATAGTTGGTCCTGAGCAGAGTTGAATGAGAGTGGAGACAGTTAACATCAATATATTGAGCCATGTAGCTAGGTTCTTATCTTCTCCAATAACTCAGGCTAGACAGGAAGAACGTCAGAGTACATAGTACGGATCTCTTGTTTAGCCGCCAGCCTGATCGGAGAGTCGGTGACATGCACAAGTCTGTTCAGCCGCAGCCTGATCTGGGATGTTGTCAGCTGATATGAAGCCAAGAGCCTGGAGAGCCTGATGAGAGCCATGGTACCTCGAAGCTATTTGCAATGAGCTCCAGTCCAATAGTAGCCAAACTACTTTGAGAGGAGTTGAGTACTGGTAGGTCTTCAGACACGGAAATCACTTATAACTATTGCTTTCTATCCATACCAGCTGGTTTTAACCGGCCAGCGCCCTGGACTGGAGGGGCGTCCGCTGAATCAACAAGTGTTGATGTAACGAGGCAGTTTCATGCAATAGCATGGCTTGGTTCGCTCAGGTGGTGGCGCAGCGACCTGCATGTTGGGCGGCTACGAGATAGATCAGGCTGTCGGCTTTAGAGAAGTACTAAATATGCCCAGGCCCCTATTCGACACAATTCTCATCTTCATCCTCATCTTTCTATTTTCCCATTCTAGCTGAGCGTCCCTTATTAAACGACCTTGATTTGCCACCGTCGAGATGGATCCTCTCAGCATCGTTGCGTCCGTCATTGCCATCATCGGAGCCGTCAACGGCACCTACAAGACTCTTGACAACATCAGAGGACTCCCAAAAGCGTTTGAAGAGGTCAAAAGGAGCCTTCCTCTAGTTCAAAATATCCTCCAGGCTATTCAAGACAAGCTCAAAAGCAGCCAAGTCGGAGTTGCGGAAAGCAGACGCGATGTTGTCCTGGCCATACTCGAGCCATGCGAGCACAATGCCACTATACTGAGAAAGATCTTTGAGGAACTCGAAGACAAATGCAACGAAGATCGGACCGCAAATACCTGGAAAAAAGCGTGTGCATGGTACTTTACCGCGCTTCAACACACCAAGGCGCACCGCGTCGAGAGTCTCATGAACGAGGTCTTGCGCGGCGTGCAGAAGCTGGCCTGGAACGAGACATTCGGCCTGGCGACATCGCAAGACGTGGAGAATTTGAAGGCGGCCATTGAGGACCTGTCAGAGGTCCAACCGTCCTTGGAAGACTCCGAGTTTGACAACCCGGGCGTCAACAACGGTACACAGCACGTTGCCTCGAATGCGAGCGGGCAGCAGAACAACACGCAAGGGGGCACCCATACTTTCAACACGGGTAGGTACAATATCACTGGTAGCAGCGCTCAGATTCGCTTTGGCGCGGGCGATTAGAGTCGGTGGACAAGAGCCAGACGGCGAACTGTTTGCTCCTTGTCTAGCTACAGAGGTTTCTTCTTGTATTCGAATGGAGGTTAACTAGTTCTATCTCTTAGGCAATAGATACATCAACGAACAAAGTAAGAACTTCCAGCAGCCTTATCTGGCTTCCATGTTCTAAGATCGCTAATAAGCTCGCATCCAGACATCTACCGTTACCCCCCGCAGTCGGACTTTGAAGGTTGTTTTAGCCCATATCAGTTGCCTTCTATATCTCGTACTAATGAAATACTATAGACAACCAGTTGAGGCAGAGGAGAACGCATGTTCTCAAAAGTCTCTACCAGTGTTCCTACAATGACGCCAAAAACAGAGTCCGACGACGCACGAACGGCACTTGTGAATGGTTCACCGAGCATCATCTCTTCCATGCATGGAGAGATAGCAAAGAGTCCAACCTGCTCTTGGTTACTGCCGACCCTGGCTGTGGAAAGTCGGTCCTTGCCAGGTATCTTGCCGATCACGTCTTGCCGCAGTCGTCTTCAAGAACTAGTTGCTTCTTCTTCTTCAAGGACGATTTTGAAGACCAGAAAAGTGCACCAGTCGCGCTGTGTTGCCTCTTACGGCAAGCTTTTGATCAGGACCGTACACTTCTTTCAGAAGAAATCCTTGACAGATTCGAGTCAGACGGAGACCGACTTCTCAATTCTTCTCACGATCTGTGGGGTATCCTCGTCGAAGTTGCTAGCCTGTCTCCGACAAAAATCGTCTGCGTTGTGGACGCTTTGGACGAGTGCGAGAAAAATGAGCAACTCATCGGAATCTTGTCTGATTGGTACACAAACGAGCATACGAGAGGGAGGTTGAAAGTGCTCATAACTAGTCGACCGCATGGAAAAATTACGCGCCCATTCAGCCGCCGCCGAAACAATGAAATGATCATTCATCTGAGGGGGGATGCGGAAGAAGAGGTCGACAAGATAGAGAAGGAGATTGATTTCGTGATCAACGAGAGGGTTGAGGACCTCGGAGACCGTCGACGCCTCACGTCAACGGAGAAAGAAAAGCTGGGATCATCGCTGCGAGAGAATCCGAACCGCACCTATCTCTGGGTATACCTCGTCTTGGATGTCATTGAAAATCTTGTCGACACGTCAGAAAAAGCACTCCGCACAGCGGTCACGACACTTCCCCCGACGGTCGATGACGCATATGAAAAGATCTTGTCCCGGAGCCACGACAAAGAAAAGACTAGACGACTTGTGCGTATTATTCTTTCGGCCCATAAGCCGCTGACCGTTGGTGAGATGCAAATAGCACTGTCGATTCGCCAAAGTCACAATTCACTCAGTGACCTCGAAACCGAGCTCGAGCCAGATTATCGCTTTCGAGTCACCATCCGAGACTTGTGTGGTCTTTTTGTCTCAGTTACAGATGAAAAAGTCTATCTCATTCACCAAACAGCAAGGGAGTTCTTAGAAGGCGATATCCAAGCCAACTATGACCAATTCAACTATTCTGGGAGATGGAAGAACAGTGTGGATTGGCTAGATGGCGATCGCATACTTGCATGCAGCTGTGCTCATTACATCCTGATTTCGGGAGTCACCTCTACGCTCAATCTTCCGGTATTCTTCGAATACTCTGCGGGGTATTGGACACGTCATCTCAGATTCAGCTTTTCTAGGGCCGACGAGGTGCCCGGCGAGTCAATGGAGGACTTTCTTGAACTCTGTGATCCGAAAAAGTCAAGATGCCCATCATGGCTTCAAACTTACATCCAACATGAAGACGACTCTCGCCTTCAGGGTCTATTACACACTGAAGATGCACCGAGTCGATATCCTTCGGCGCTTATCATAGCTTCGATTTTGGGGATTCATGCGATGGTGCAGCAACTGCTCGAAACCGAAAGCCTGGATGTGAACGCAACCGATTGTGCATACAGAAGAACAGCCTTATCCTGGGCCTGTGTTATGGGCGATCCCTCTTCTGTTTCTCGCCTGCTCAAGAAGAAGGATGTCGACGTTAACAAAGAGGATGCTGATGGTAATTTCCCTCTTCACCTAGTCATCGGCTCGTTTGCGTATGCTCGTTACGATGGCCCACGATGCGTTCAAAGGCTTCTGGGATCAGGTCGGGTTGACTGCAATAAACCAAACAGAAAGGGTGTTTTGCCCTTTGATCTTGTTGCCACTGGCCACCTTGATCGTACTGAATACGATTTAAATGAATCAGACAGAGATGTTGACTCGGCAGTCAATGAGATCGATAGACACACCTGGGGTGCTGCTCTAAAAATCGTCGAGAGCGGTAGACTGGATGTCAACAGGCTAAACCGACACGGTAAAACTCCCCTTCACCTAACTATTGCAAAGACAGACGCAAATGTTGCAATAGAGATACTAGACTTTTACGAAGTCGATATCAACATCAAGGATAACCTTGGCAGATCGCCACTACATCTAGCTATCATGTGGGCGGAGTGGCAGCTTGAGGTTTTACGTCGGATACTCAAGGTCGATGGCCTTGATGTGAACTACACAGGCCCCAAGGGGCGTACGCCCTTGATGCTGGCTTGCGAGTATGGGAAACCAGAGTCTCTGGATTGTTTGAAAGTTCTCTTGGAGAGCGGCTTATTCGATCCACATGCCGAGGACTCTGAGGGCTACACGTTGGCGGCATTGGTCATCCGGGAGGGTATGGTAGTTCGTACTATCTGGGCAGTTGATAGTGGCTTAGTAGATCTTAATTGGTGCCACAAAGAGACTGGGAAAACGCTGTTGGATATAGCTAGGGACGAGACGCGTCAGGGGAATTGGAATCACCGGGAGGAGAGAACAACGGCCGAGCAAGAACTTGCGAGGGAAAGGATAATATCCGCTCTGACGAGTATCCGGCAAGACACCAGTTTTGATGAACGCCAGGGAATTGAGGACATGGGCCTGGAGCAACGAAGGCATCCGCGAGTGCGCACACGACTTGTCAAGTTATGGGACGCTATTACAAAGTGTAATTAATTCAAGATTGTTGTTTTCTCGCCCACTAGATATTCCATCTTCAAAGAGTACTTGAAATTGGTGTTTCTAGTACCCTCTCATGATCAGATTGTCCATTCTGAGAAGCTGAGGGTGAGGTGAACTTTTAACCTCAAGTTGAGCTTGACGATGGACCGGAAGCCACGGACAATGGCACGTGATTTCTCTCACTCGAAACTGGTGGCAGGGGATAAAACTTGGATCCTAGCCCCTCGCAAACGAGATGGGCGCCAAGTGTTGAGCGCCAAGAGGCCCCTGGATCAACTGGGAATAGCAGGACAGAGCCAAGCCGCAGCGTGACCAGGTTTTCTCCCTCAATAGGTATTGCCCCCCTAAAACCAATCTATGACCCGTGCAGTTCCAAGAGGTCGTCTGGCTGGCTGGTCCCCTCTGAGCCGTCCACGGCTGTCCTGATACACATCTACAGCGGGCAGTCTCCCCTGCAGACGGGATCTCCAGACTGATCTGGCTGGGTGACGCGCCATCCAGGTTTCAGTGGACGGGCAGCAGAATAAGGTAATATTTAAGCATACCAGGGGCTGACACACGGCGGTGCTTCAACGGGCCCCCCTCGTTGGCCCCTGGGGATGATTCGGTGGACCTCGGGAGTTTTGGCCCGGCAATTTGAGTCTCGGGCAGGGAGAGGGCCGCTCTATAGGTAGTTTAGCGCATGACCGTAAATGAAATAAGGTAGGCAAGGTAGGTAGGTAGGTACCTAAAGAAATAGGGGGCTGTACCTAGGTAGGTAGGTACTTTCCAGGTATTGATCCGGCTGCCGGGGGGCTTGCGTGGCCTTTCATTCCTGGACGGGACGGACCTTGGTCTGCTTTCATTGTGATGATCCGAGACGGGGGATATTCTTGTCAGGTTTATCGGTCGCAGGGAGAGACATGTAATGATTGACTGTTGCAATACTCGTGTTTTGATCTTGGTCTAGTCGATCGCTTGCTGAGTACGTACGTAGTACTCCGTATGCTTCGCCTCAAACCTTGGCGAGGAATACGGTTTGCGGCTGTTGTTTGTCGTGGTACCGGCCATCTCGGCGCGTATTTACCAACCCCTGCACTTGTTAGTTAATTATGGCTTTATTTGATGGCCCCTCCCCTAGCGGTGGACACCGAATGACATCCATGGATCCATTCTCTGGATTCTTTGGTGCCCGTCGATCGAGACGGAGGCCAGCGCATGACTGACTGCGATGGTCATCACACGCCGAGCGCAAACACGTCTTGTCTCGTGCTCCAAGTCTTGGATCCCGAATCTTGGATCAACAACCGCAAAGACCTTGGCTCTCTTGTGCTCCCGCATGTTCCGGCTCCAGGGGCTCAAGGCCATTACGTGGGCGATCCCCCCGCCAAGTCTTGGCCTCATCTTGGATCATCTCGGGTCCCCCTGCGAAATGTCTAGCAAAGAACGGTGACACGCCCAACCCCGTGGTCCCCATAGAGTCTTGGCGGCGAGTCAATTCGCACTCCCGCAGGCTTCCCTCGCCGTCTTGAGTGAAATAGCCAGTCTGGGGCACTGCAACTCCCGCCAAGACGATGCCAAGCTCGTCCGCTATTGGGGAGTTTGAGGTGCTAGCACTGCCCCGATGCCCAGAATCTTGGCCTCGTACCCAAGACGTTGCTCTACCGGCCACCATTCCCCCTTGTGTTTGTGCTTGTGCTTGTGCTTGTCCTCTCCTGCTGAGGCCGTTCTATTGTGCGTGATGCTGTTCGGCCTTTGAAAGACCCGTCGCCTCCGTCCGTTTCACGTAGATCTCCTCCCATCACCCCCCGTGCTCGTCCTGTCCGCTGCTCGTGACCCAGTGTCCTCTCCTTTGCCTTTGCAGCTGCTTCCTTTTCTGGACCTTGCATCTAGAACCTAACTTTGGCTTTGGCCTTTTTTTTCCTGTCCTAATTACCCGTGTCGTCTTTGACGGGCGGCCCCTCTTCAATCCGCCTTTGGAGATCCGATCCTTCGCCTTATTCTCACGACGTCACTCGCTTCTCTCCGACCTCGTCTGTTTACTTCACCTCGACTCGTCGACTCTACATCGCATTCATTCGTTTCTTCCTCACAACATGCTTACCCTCAAGCCGGCGGCCCTCGTGGCCCAGGCTGGCCTGCTCTGGGGAGGTCTGCTGTTCCAGTCGGCCAATGCTCAGTACTACAAGATCGGGAACAAAGGTGTGTTGAACGCGAGTCGACATGGACGGCTTCACGACCGAAGTAGCATGGCACTAACTGTCGCGCAGAGGAAATCAAGGACTCGGCACGCACACTCGCCTATGATCTCATGCTACAATATGACGGAAACACCACAGGCATGATCCCAGGTATCTTGCCTGGCCCGCCCACAGAACACAAAGGCGACTACTACTGGTGGGAGGGCGGAGCCATGATGGGTACCTATATCGGTACGTCGGCCTCTTGCCAGCTGCGACTGGCTCATCGTCAAAGGGTCTCCTGACTAAATGTGAATGGGCAGATTACTGGAAGCTCACAGGCGACTCAAGCTACAACAGCGTTGTCATGGAGGGCATGCTACACCAGACCGGCGACAACTTCGACTACATGCCCGCCAACCACACAGCCTCACTCGGAAACGACGATCAAGGTTTCTGGGGCATGTCCGCCATGCTCGCCGCCGAAAACAAGTTCCCCAACCCGCCCGACGACAAGCCTCAGTGGCTCGCCCTCGCCCAGGCCGTATGGACGACACAGGCCTCACCACAGCGACACGACGACAAGTGCAACGGAGGTCTGAGGTGGCAGATTCCCTTCTCCAACGCTGGATACAACTACAAGAACAGTCCGTCATTACCGAGCTCCGCTGTTCGCTGTCCCCTGGTCGCTAACTTGCCTCTGTAGCTATTGCCAACGGATGCTTCTTCAACATTGGAGCGCGACTTGCGCGGTACACCGGCAACGAGACGTACGCCAAATACGCAGAGGAGACTTGGGACTGGCTTTGGGCTGTCAACTACATCGATCACGAGAACTGGAGGGTCTACGATGGTGCCCATGTCGAGAAGAACTGTACCGACATCAACAAGGCCACCTTTTCCTACAACGCCGGCGTCTTGCTCCAGGGAGCCGCCTTTATGTACAACTTTGTATGTCTCACAGCATGCCCGTCCCTATCCCGCTAATTGCTAACATGTTGCAGACCAACGGCTCAGATATCTGGGCCGACCGAGTCGACAGCCTTCTTGACTCGATGCTCAAGAACTTCTTCCCCAAACAGATCGCATACGAAGTCCCCTGCGAAGGCCGCAAGGGCGCCTGCTCGACCGACATGCTGTCCTTCAAGGGCTACGTCCACCGCTGGCTCTCGGTCGTCACCCAGGTCGCGCCCCAGACCAGGAGCAAGATCATCCCCGTGCTCCAAAAGTCGACCGAGGCCGCCGTCAAGCAGTGCACGGGCGGCAAGTCGGGCCGCGCGTGCGGCTTCTACTGGGGCGGCGGAGTCTTTGTCGACCCGGCCGTCGACGAGACCAGCGGCGCCGGCGAGCAGATGAACGTGCTGGCGGCCGTGTCGAGCCTGCTGATCGGGGACGCGGAACCCCCGGTGACGAACCGGAGCGGCGGTATCTCCAAGGGCGATCCCAACGCGGGCAAGGAGTCGCACGACAACCCGGAGCCGAGCCCGATCACGACCGGCGACCGGGCCGGAGCGGGCATCTTGACCTTTTTGATCCTGGGCAGCTCGCTCGGCATGTTTGTTTGGATGTGTGCGTTTGATTGAGGCGGCGGACAGCAGCGTCGGCGTTGGGAACTGAGAGAGAGGTATACATACACCTGCCGGCATTCGGCGGCACAACGCTTTTTTACAGCTGCCCTTTTTGTTTGTCACTTTTGGTCGAGGAGAATGGCGTTGTGGTAGACGACCGGCACGGGTCTATCTGTTTTGTTTGTTTTTTGAGTATCGGAAAGACACTGGATGGGATACCTGTGTGATTCAAAGGGTAGTAGTGTAGAATTACTAAACTCCCGACCTCGAGAGGCGGGCCTACCAATACTTTATAAAATATCCAAGAGAAATACTCTTCTAACATTGTTCATTTACACGAGTCGGTGGAAGATCTGCTGGAGTTGGACCCGAGTTGATAAGAGCTGTTACTTGCATGGCCAGGCCACATATCTTGGCTCAAGTCGATGGCGTATCATCCCAACCTTGTCGCAACCTGACTTGCTGTACAGAGAGAAATCTTTTTTTCTTTTAGGGCTCTCCATAGGCTCAAGCAACGTGCTTCATACAGAGCAGATGCGAAAGACGGGGTTCTTTGATGCCAAAGGTACCCACGATCTACCCTTGAGTATGACCTACCCTGGAGTCCTTGACCAAAACTCAAACTCTCACGAAACTTACCCCGCAAACGCCTGCTCTGCTACATGCCCGCATTCATGCAAACACTCGCACAAGAAATACTGTCTCTGTAGCAACCCGAGATACATTCCCGTGACGTCAAGCAGATACGGCGGCGCCAGAAGCGTTGCGGGAAGTATGGACGATGAGAGTTTTAAGTTCTGTCTAACAAAGTGACTGACTCACTGGTAGCTAATCGTCGAGAGGTCCTGTTTCTATTCAGTAAATGCAGGTTTTTACAAAATACGAAATAGGTGAAAAGCGGTGGCTTGAACCATATTACCTGGACCTTGACACTTCGATATGTGCCAAGCCACCAAGTACGGGTGTCTGCGGTGGTTCAGTGGTGGTCTGAATATCAGCACCTACCTCGGGTTCATATGGAATATCTAGCCCAGGTTGACACGAGGCATTATCTAACGAGTTTTTTTTTAGATGTAAAGGACGACATACATATCATCTATCCGGGTGCGCACTTGAGACTCCTTTGGCCGTCCAGTTCTTCAAACTTGGAAATGGACGGGCCATTCTGGTAACTGAGAGACACTCTGTGGCACATAGAACGTATCGGAGTTGTTTTAGGATATGTAGACTGAGCTAAGTTGACTGATTGCGGCGCATTGTTTGACGTGACGCTTCGACCCAAGATTCTATCAGGTGGACGTGGCCACCTTCAGCCCCTCGATGAGAGCATGCTCATGGGTTGTGGTTTTTTTCTTTTGTTAAAGCCAAGGACGGAGAGGCATTGAAGCACGTGATACTTGGGGACCAAGCGATATGTCCGTTTAGCCCCCAGGCCGGTGATGATTCAGTCGAAAGGGGGAAGTCGTTATTTTCAGAAGCCACGAGCTGGACCTCACCACCCGCTCCGGTTTCAAAGGGTAGGGTTTATACTGGAATTCATAACTACTACCAGCTAACTCACTACTTGTTGTTTGTCTACTGCTGCTCATTGATGGTGGTTGGTGACGTTGAGTTAATGACTGTGCAACTTTGGGACTGTCGGGATTATCCATCTTGGGAATGTCTCCCAAGCTGGAAACACGCACTCGAGTTTTGCAAGGACTATCTCAAGGACGGACCCTGGGGAAGCTCTCCGTCTGTCCCAATACTCCACAACAAGAGTTTAGCCTATAGCTTGCCGCTGGCGATATATGTTCTATAGTTTAACCCACCAACACACCAGACGTCCCGCTGTACTAGATAACCAGAACACTCATCCAGAAATTCGGCTTTGGTGTCCAAGAATCATTTGTTTAAAGCCGAGATAAGAAGTTGGACCAAATGACCAATAAGCACCAACGGCCTTTCCGTACTGAGTGGTATCAGAGTGAACTTGATAGCCTGAGTAATAAGATAGAGTCAAATCTAGAAAAGCCTAGTTCATTGTCTCGAGTAAGTATTAGACTCGTCTTATCCTACCGAGGTCTATCACTGTCCTCCTCTAGAGCCCGTTCGATCTTTCATCTTGGCTTATTTCTTTGCAACACAAAGCGTCCATCGAATTCGTTGTCATTTCATATACTCATCATGGTTGCAAATTGCAAGTGGTGACGCCTGATGTGTTGTTATCTGAAACTAGCCGATCCCTCCATACAAGTCAAGTATTTCCGTTTTCTCGGAGAGATCTTGCCGCGATTCGGACAGCTAGCACGGGAAAGGACATGCATAGGGTTAACAGTATTCCTAAATTCTTGTACTGGAGTGTTATTGTACTGACAACACCACCAACCCGTGAAAACGGCGTTCCAGATAGCCAAAGCACTAAGCGCCTCAGGAAGTTGCGTAAATCAAACTTTATTACTCCACTAGGTCATGATCGAACTCATTAACCGGGATAGTAGTCAGCATCAATACACCTCGACTATTATTTCGAGACAAAGAATGTGCCTGCTGCATGATTATCTTGGCGTGGCCTGGGAATTGGCGCCATAACGTCCCGGAAGACTCCATAGGCTTCGACCAAGAAGTTGGAGTGCGGAAATGCCTAAGAATTGACTCACGTGTTCTTCAGCCTCGAGAATCTTTCTCACAACGCTCCCCGCGACACTTCAATTTTCAAATGAGTAGCTGAGCTCTCCTTAAGACCGCAAGCGCCCACTGATGGTCTAGTTTTGGTGTGTTTGTTAGCGCCTTAGCTGTAGGTTGCAGCTCATAGGCTCTCGCTACATTATTAACCTGGAATATTCGAGAGTTGAGCGATAGCTGGTATCTGAGTAATATGGTTGTTTCTTGGAGATCTGTCCTTATATCTGGCCTCTTAATACCAGCAATTAAGATAGCATTGGCGTATTACTATTAAGACTCTCAACCGCGAGGTTTTGCAAAAGCTCTGTAGTTTTAATCTTAGATGACTATTCACGCAAGCCTCTAATTTCCTATTTCTACAAGACTTATCTGTATGTGATGGGCTGCCTGACACTATCTGCGGGCCCGACTGCCCTGATAGGTCGAATGCGCAATCTACTACTCTGCCTCGATAGTCTTAGGAGCATCCGGGATAGGCCACAGGTTCTGACCCACCACAGTCCGAGCATGCAACTCTGTCTTTATTAGGGTGACATTTATGCCCAACTAGTCTCGGCTTGCTAAGTCTAAGAGAGTGATGACAAGTGACCGACTTTATCTATTCTTTCGAGAAGAATGTCACAGAAAATGCATCGTTGATACTATCGGGAGCCGTATGACTTCGCCACTACCCTATCTGCAAAAGCAATTTACTATTCCAAGATGAATACGACGAGCGGCGGCCTATACGCATTGGTCCAAGGTAACCGCACACTCTTACATTCACTTGGATAGTGGAGAAGAGAACTAGCAGTCGCTGAGTGCGTAGCAGAAAAGTATCTCTCGATCGCCAGTTCTAGAACTTCCTGTGAACGGACATCCACTCTCTCCACTTGAGCTATTTTGCAACCCTTCACACTCTTCCTTGATGGTCCACAGCATTTACATCATTCTCGAAAGACTCCCCAGAAATTTGAAGCGAGAACGGACATGGCCCCTTCGATCAGTCTACCCGTGGGTATTGAGCAGTCCAATCGGGACGAGATAGGGCTGAACGACGAAGATAAGGGCTATGAGTAATTAACGTCAAGAAACGATAAGCTATCAGTGAATACTGGCAAGTCATTGATTTTGCTTTACGAACCACCTTCCGAATCTATCTCTGAATGTAACTTGACCCTCTCGACACAAGGCACAAGGGCTAATGCCGATCTATTACCGTGGATGCAGGAAGAGTAGCAGTCGGTTTCCGAGAGCGAAGCTCGGGTATGTCCGAAAAGGACCCTAGAAGGCCCCCAGAAAGGGCCTAAACTCTATATACTACGCCGTTATATGGGGTCCAGCTCTACGATTGCGCACGTCCGCCAAGCAGGCGCCAAGAACAGCAATCGAACCATAACGATGTAATTACGCGCTTGGCATTCAACGGCTTTTCCACCCCGGCATGGCTGGCAGCGGACAGTGGAGAGACGTTGCGTGTCGGCAGGATTCGGTATCGGCGCAGAGATCGACCGTGGGACCTACCTACCTTGGCTGGTTAGGAGATGCTTTGCGGCTCCCCATGCTCGTCGGGTAAGCCAGCGCCAAGACATGGGGGGGGGGGGGGAAAG
>JABEYC010000582.1:0-15645 GCA_013266195.1 Fusarium zealandicum | reverse complement strand
ATTTAAAGACAAGTTACAGTAAATATTGTAATTAATACTAGAAATATATATACAAGTTACGTAATTCTTTAACTATCTTTCTATCTAGTATATACCATTCTCTACTTTACAGCCCGGAAGTGTTACCGGCCGGCCGCCCCACGCCGAACGCCGGCAGGTAGCGTCCGGCGCGGACCGTTCCGAAGCCGGTTGTGCCGCCCCGAGCTGCCTCTCGTCTCAAGGCACAATCACGTTGACCCATCAGTAGTTTCTCGTAGTGTGTTAGTCTGCCAACATGTTTGCCACCAATCCGCAATATTCAAACCCAAGGAGAGCGCTGAGACGACGGCGCCATATGTTCAGGGCTGCATCAAGTAGCATAAACAATGGCTACCGCCAGAGTCCGCTACAGAGCCACTTGTTTGGGGATTATCACAATAGTTTAGTGTTGGCTGTACCAAACTGCAAGTGAAAATCAACACATGCCGACCACTTCTCAACACCTCACATACTGCAGAAATGGATAGGACAGCGAGACAGACTGAATTGCATTATTCATCAATCACTATCAAGCAAATCAAGCACTAAGAGGTCGCAAGCGCTCCCATGGTGACTGTAGAGCACGGCGCATCGTACACCGACGGCTTGACAAAGTCCACCCTCGGCTTGGTTCCCCTGCCCAGCTCAATGAGCGTCTTGGCATTGGGATTAAACTTGGGCCATCCCAGCCCGCTCAAGCCCGACGAGGGGTCGTCGCTGAAAGAGCGCCAGGCACGCTGCATAATCTTGGTAAGCTTCTCCTGGTCGGCCGTGGGCGCAATCCCGCTGACATGCTCGGACGCCGCAAAGATCATGTGCAGATCAACACCGTGGTACGCCCCGCTCGTGGGGAACAGCCGTGTGTTGTCCCAGTCAGCCATGTATCGATACGCCCAGGAGGACACTCCGTGCTCGCGACGGGCCTCGGCCTGGTAGGACACGGGACAGGTGAAGGACTCGAGCAGAAAGGACTTGACCTGGGCATCCGTGGGCGTGACTCCGTTTCCGTAGGCGGGGATGCGGTAGTAGCCATCCTCGTTGTGGTTGTGTCCAAACAGAATCGGCACCTTGGCGAAGCTGCCCTTTTTGGTGAGGCTGACGTAGTCGGAAAAGACAATCTCGCCGTCTGGCTTGGGGTAGAATGGCGGAATAGACCGGAGGACGCTGGAACTCGAAGCCGGCCTGATGGCGACGGCTGCTGCCTTGATGTCCTGCCAGTCAGCCTCGCGCATACAAGCCATCACGTCGCGGGCACCGCTGCAGCCAACAGCGGACACAAGCGTGTTCCAGTTCTTATCCTGGACGCCGGGCGCGTTGACGGGGAAGCTGAATGCATTTCCAGACGGGGCAATGATGCCGTTGACGATGGGGTCTTTTTGGTAGGCATAGGTCCAGTAGTCGACAGACACGCCGCCCGAGGACTGGCCGGAAATGGTAATCTTGGACGGGCTGCCGCCGAAGCGCCCGATGTTGTCTCGGATCCATTCAACAGCGGCGCGCTGGTCACGAAGACCCAGGTTCTGCGTCTCTCCGGGGGCGCCGGGGAATCCAAAGACGTTGGTCCGGTAGTTGACGGTGACGACGACAATGTCCTCGGCATCAGCAAAGTACTTGCCGGTGTAGAACGGGCTGTTGGTGTTTCCAATGGCAAAGCCTAAACGGTCAGCGTGGTATTGGGCAAAGAGGTGGCTACCTACGCCCGCCGTACAAGAAAACCAGCACAGGCTTGTCGGCCCGGGCTGAGTTTGCCGTCGTCTTGGACCAGATGTTGAGGGTCAGACAGTCCTCGCTCTGGGGAGTGCCCGCGGAGCTTGCAAAGTACGAGATGATCTGCTGAGCCTGCGGCGTCATGCCCGGATAGTCGACCTTTCTGCCCGGCGACAGAGGGCAGTCGAAGCCAAAGCCGGCCGCCGTGTAGGGCTCTCGCGACGACAGGCGCTGAGGCGGGGCAAAGCGCAGCTCTCGCACCGGCGGCTTTGCGTAGGGAACGCCCAGGTACTCGACCACGCATCTCGAGTTGTCTGCCAGATGTCCAGTAATTGGCCCGTTGGACGTGTCGACCGTGATGAACCTCTGAGTGTTGCAGCGGCTGGGAGCAGCGGCCGCCAGACCTGCCCAGCAGGCAAACGTTAAAGCCTGGACCAGCAACATTGTGTGGTGTTGAAACAGGGGTAACGCCGCGGTCTCGAGTTCTGGGGGACCAGCTGTCTTTATTGCAACCACCAGGTGCGGGAGGCTGGGCAGCTGCCAGGGTCCAAGATTAAGTGGTCTTGGCGGATGGATTGATCCGACAGATCACCAGATCGCTTGCGTCTATCGCGGGGAACCCACTTGATCTCGGGCACGCTCTTGAATCCAGAGCCCATCTTTGCAGTGGGTAGAAATCCGGTCGGGCAGCGTTCGATTGCCTGCTACGTAGTATCCAAGTGTCCCAGAAACCGAAAAGCTATTAGCCTCGAGCTTAGTCTCCCCCAAGCATACTACAAGCGTACGCTCGCTGCTACCGTGGTAGTCCAGCTGTTACCAATACCCGTCCGATAGCATGGCAGTTGGGTTGAGCCACACTCTTGCATGAACTGCCTCGTCATCGACCATGGACTGACCCCTTTGGGCATTCATTTCCGCGTCTACAGTGATGCTATGGCCAGGACAGGATGGTGCCAAGCCGACATACCTTTTGCCAGGACTTGGATCTTTCTTGATTCTTCCATCGTCGTCGAGTCTATTCGTCGAGTCTATTCGTCGAGCCATGCGGGATCTTGGTTCATACTGATTGCCGAACTGGTAGGACCACGTCTCTGCACATCTGCCGGTCTCATCATGGGTTTCTACCCCGGCTGCAGGGTCGACTTATATACAAGGGGGTCGCCCTCGTTGTTTCTCTTCATCCATCCACAATGAAACATTGACGATGGGCGACAAAGGTATGGGGTTCCCCGCCGATGGGGTCGACAACCAGGGCTGGAAGCTCTACATCACGTCTTTGGTCATGATCATCACCGCAGGTTTGTTTGTCATTGCCAGATGCTCTACCAGGTACTGGATGCGCGAGCTCGGGTGGGACGACGCCGCGGTCGTCGTGTCTCTGGTCAGTCTTGTCTAGCCTTTCTCAACTCCGCTGACCAGGCAGCTATCCTCCATCATCGTCTCTACCGCGATGCAGCTCGCCGTGCACAATGGCTACGGAATGCACAGGAGTGATCTCTCGACGGCCGAACTGCGAATGGCCTTGAAAATGTTCTTTATCGCTCAGACCCCGTACAAGGCCACCGTGTGTCTCAACAAAGTCGCCGCCATCCTGCTATACTTTCGTCTCTTTGTCTCGACAGGCTTTCGCATCTCGTGCTTTGTCGTCATGGGCATCATTGTCGCCTGGAGCATCGGTGGCATCGGCGCAACAATCTGGCAGTGCGTTCCGATTGAAGCCGCCTGGAACAAGTCACTCGAGGCCACGTGTATCGACTCCAACAGCTTCTGGGTCGCCTACGCTGTCATGAACATCGTGACCGACGTCATGGTCCTTGCTCTTCCCATCGTGCCCATCATGAGGCTGCAGATGAACATGCGAGACAGGCTGCTGCTCTGCTGCGTCTTTCTTGTCGGTGGCCTGTAAGTAGTCCGCACCCTGGCCGAACACGACTGACAAGCCAGCGTCACGATAACCTCGATCCTCCGGACGACGTCGGTGCAAAACTCTCTCAAGAACAAGCAAGACATCACCTACACCTTTATCGAGCGCGGCATATGGACCCTGATCGAGGCGAACCTGGGAATCATAAGCGCATGCATGCCTGTGTTGAGGCGACCACTGGCAAAGATGTTTCCACGCGTCTTTAGCTCGACAAAGAATAGTTCCGCCTACTCTATTGGCGATCAGAGGGGATTCAACCTCTCCAATGTTTCAGCTCACGCCTCTCGCTCGGCCTTCTGGAGGGCTGCAACAACAAGCCACCAGGTTGTGTGTGTCAGTGGCCCAGACGCCATTGTCGAGCGCAAGTCTGACGAGCGGCATATCATGGACAGCGAAAGCGAGCTGGACAGCCGCGAGTCTGCACGTCGTGGTATCTCGAGGAAGATCGAGTTAGTTCAAACGTCGTTTCATGAATAGAAGAGACGATGCCTCCGTTCCAGAACATGACCCAGCGTTTAATATGTGTTGATGAGTACGACGCTGCGAGCAGTTACATGTTGCTGCAGAGCTTTCCAAACATCGAGGCCATTTGGTAAACTACCGTGAGGCATCAAACTGGATAGGACCTGTGTGATCCAAATATGGACCCTTGAGATTAAGCCGGGTTTGTACGTGCTATCGGAGGCAGAAGTAGCCGGCGGAGAGTCAACACAGCAAATCTCAAGCCAAGTAGTGTTGATAGTGGGATCTGACAGTCGTAACTAGAACCAGACATCTTGACTCGATTGTCATGTAATATGTATGCCACACCTTGTGGAAACCTATCAACCCGAATGGCTAGCTGGTTCCCAACACAACATGGTCCATCAAAGTCCCAGCAGCCTGCTGGTGTCCAAGACCTGGCTCTATCATCACTGAGCAGGTAAGCCCTTGGAATCCCCGGCACCTCTTGTTCTCCAAGGACCTTGTCGAGATGGCTTCGCCACTCAGCCAGCACATGTCCATGTCCGCTGAAGCCCGCAGCATTCCTCGCCGCTTCCAGCCCGACCGCCGAGGCTTTGCGGGAGATTGCCACAATCGGCATCCCGTCTGGTGTGAACCCCACGATTCCAGAGCCCTCCAACGCCTCTGCAGGACTAGCATCCTTGCAGACCTTTGCGGAGACGGCTCACCCAACTAATATCGCATCACCGATTGGTGTTCTGCTAGTCTTGGGGTCCAAATCCCGGTCTCCTGGCGCCATTCATCTAGTCGTGGCCGTCCCCCACGACTAGTCCTCATGACCCTTTCCGTCGTCCTCTCTATCCTGGGTAGAAGACACGTCCATGTCACACAAGGTCCGTTTGGCGATCTCCATGTCACCCTTTAGCTCAGGGTCCATCTCGGCCACGACTGCCGTCTCTTTCTCTTGGATCCAGTTGGCAAAGATCATGGAGGCGCCGTCTCTCATGTCGACGGCACTGGGCTTCGATTCCTTCCAGGGCCACTCGGGCTTGTCGGCGGGGTTGACAATGGAAACTACATTTCGTCAGGACCGATATCCGGCATGGCCACTCAAACTCACATGATTCACCCCAAACACGTCTGTCCACGACAAAGTCAAAGTAGGCAGAGCCAATCTTTCTCAGGCGGCCAGGTAGCCCCTCGCATAGTGCCCTTTCGTGCGTAGCTCTCATGTAGTCTTGAATTCCCTGGTTGTATCGCTGTACGTGGAACAAAAGGCGTTCATCTGCAGACGGCGTGCCTTGAAATCGGTGCCATCAGACCTGGCAAAACGGAAGCCGCTGTACTCGTTAGTCGCTTGATTGAGTCCATGATGTACGTCGATGATGCTTTGTTTTGGTGTCTTGTTTGTCTCAGATTGAGGGGGAAATCTTGAAGGGAAAAGTCGAGTTCAGCACAGGCTGCCACCTGCAACTCGTCGTTTGCAACACAGCCAGTTACCTATTGTTCTCATGAGCCGGGCCACTTATTTAGATTGTTCCAGTTCATTCTTTCATGTCCTTCATCTTCTAGCACACTGTCAACTTCTATCCTGCCATCTTGATGAGAAACGAGTGAACCATGAGCCTCCATCAACATTCGCCAAGGCCACATTCTCGCCACTAATCGCAAACGATGCCTCGCCGCTTCAGAAAGAGGAGGCCAATTGATATTTACCAACCCTACTACCAGCGGTCGCACGCTCCAGACCGTAATAACGACAGAAACTCTACTATCTCTTGACCCTCGGGGAGGAGGCTGGGTCTGTGAACTAAATACTACGTGCAAGATTCGGCACAGGCAGGATGCGGATGGTGGTCAACAAATGGGGTTCAGTGTACGTGTAATGTCAATGAGGCGAATCCTTTCTTGAGCACGGTGTGGTGTTTTCCTTAACCAGCGCAACGTGAATACATGCGATTGCAACCACATCTCAAGCAGAATCGGGATTATGATGATAATTACCTAAGAGCAGCCTTAATTTAGAGAACCTTTAGGTCACTCCTATTCAATATTGTAGACAGCGACAGTGAGCTAGATAGCCGCGGGTCTATAGGTTAGAGTATCACGAAGAAGGTAGACATGGTTTAAATATCGTTTGAAAAGGAAGAGATAATGCCTCTATTCTAGACTAGATGTAAAGACTCGAAGAAGTAAAAGTACAAGGTAGATATATTTCCCTTATTTCTTAATGACTGGTACATCTACAGTACAGTCTAGCTGTATATCTAGAGGCGCCCGCAATCCAATTTCTCGCTTCCACGCCAGGACAAGGGCGGCCGGTATCCCAGTCCAGAACGATGCCGACACCCTGTTCAGATTCAGAGCGGTATTCTGGTTGGCGAACCCTCCACAGATACCAAATGAGACAGTCGTCTCTGGCAATTCGTCATATCTCAAACAAGCGGCCTCAGAAGCGGCCATTGCTTCAATGTCAAACAAATGCGGGAGATTGATATGTCCTATTCCTGCCACATCTGTCCCAGTCGAAATGATGGTATTGATCGTGCGGACCAGGTTGTGACATTGTGACATGGTGAGCTGGTGCGCATAAGCCCGCAGGAGATGGTACTGTAGTTCTTGGGATCGTGCTGGGCTGAAGGCGCTTTCTTCATGAACGACCTTCGTACTAACAAAGATCTCGTGGTGCGATAGCACCTTGAAAATGTCGGCCACAACTGTTTCGTAGTTGCGGACGGAAATCATCGGAGTTGAGACAACACCGTCGAGGGTCGATAGCATATGATTGCCGCTGAAACGCGAGCAGCCCTGGAAGTCATTGTGGTCCCTCGCCAACCGCTTCCAAAGACCTAGAGCGAGCCAAATGGTACCCGTTGCCGCCAGTTCTCGACCGTAACCCCAGCAGTTCTTGGCTAGCCACGGCAAGCTTTCAGTTGTACAGCCCCTGATCTCGATCGAGGACACAAGCCCCATGGTGAGGAGTGTTGCCACTTGCATCTTGACCTGTGCAACTAATGGATGGGACGATTCGATGGCGAGGAAATAGGCGATTTGGTAGTCGTAACGGACGGCAGGGAGAAGATCTTGGAATAAGCTTCCAGATGGACCTGTCAGAAACCTGCCAGGCCGCAAGACGTTACAGTTGTCAACGATCTGCTGCCTTGACAGGCGAAACAGCATCCCGACTAAAAGCTGCTCATTGAGCTCAAAGCACCTAAGCACGCTGACTGGTTCCAGGCCCCAGGTATGTAGCGAAAAGACCGCAGCAATGAAGGCACCGGCATGATGATGGTCAATAGCTCGGTGGTGACGAGGGCCATCTTTGAGGAACTCTTGAAGCCCGGTCGATGGGCAATAGATGTGAACTTCCTGTACATCTGGCTGTCGACTCCAAGACATCTGAACGTGACGCTCGAGATTCGATGTTTCCACCTCGGCCTGAACAACCTGGGCCTTGACGCGGTCAAAAACCAACTTGAAGCTCGGCATTCCAAATACCATGTGCATGTGTGTAAACCCTCGGAAGAACATCAACGGCTTCTCGTTCTGGGCACAGAGAATGGAGCGTCCCCCGATACCATTCTGATGATCCTCGTCGGTCAAAGAGAACATGCCTTGGAGCCTTTGACGGGAGGGCAGGATATAATCCGAGTCGAGTAGCTGCTCGTCAAAGGCCGTGTTTGTAGTTTCGCTAATCACGTCGACATCAACATCGTCGCGAAAGAGAAGGAGAACGTGTCTGGAATGGGGCTGGCTGATTGCCATGGTTGAAACAATCTCTTCCTCAAAGCTCTCATCTTCCAACCCGTGGAAAGAATACTCTTCGTGAGGCTGTCCGAGATTGGAGAGGTCAACGCACAAGAGCGTATGGCGCTGGCGTTGGTTGATCAAGCGGTTGAAAACGGTGAGGTCCTTGTCAGTCGACAGGGCCAAAATGCGTATAGCTGCCGAAGACCGCATGGACACGTCAAGCGCCCACTGCACAACCCCGAGGAGAGCAAGTGCACAGTCGACAGGGAAAGATAGGTCGACAGAGAAGACAACAAAGACGTTTCGAGGTAGAATATTGTCCTTCCATGCATCGGGTCCAGTCCCCGGCCTCGCTCGGCCTCTCTTGAGCACGGTTAGGAGTTGAGGATACGCCCAAACGATGGTATTCTTGCCCTCTGCCTTCCGCTCTCTGATCTGCTGCGCTTCGAAACCAGGCACGACAAACATCGTGCGAAAGGGACTTGATGTTTCAAGGGAAACGTAGTGTGTTCCATGCCTGTCAAAGTCGGCACGGTAGGTCAAAGGCAACGTGACGTGCCCGAAGCGTAGGTTTGGCTGACCATTCGGGGCTGGTCCGCAGAGGGATCTGGCGGCCCTGTCGAGGGCTTCGGTGAATGCCTGCGACATGACAGCGGCGTCTGTTGACTGTCAGCTGGGCCATCAGGAGATTCGGGAAGTTTTCAGTACCAGCGCGATAGTGCAGAATGGAGGACAAGTGTTGAAGAGCGTGCAGCAGTATCTGTACAAAGTCTCGCACGCTTGGCCCCGATGAGCTTTGACGGGCGTCGGTGGCAGAAGAAGGATTTGACGGATAAAGTAAAACCCGTTGACCGTTGAATAAGTTGGATGTCGGTACCTAGCTGCCTTACTTATCGTTTGTCGAGTCTACGACCATCCAGGTATCAAACGGGGCTTGCCAGGCGTTACACACGCTTGCAACGTTTAATTAATTGTGTTCGCGTTTGACAGAATAAGTGGGTCGGGGTCCATCTGCTGCAAGCCACAACCCCACGGTGGACCCCGCGCTAGTGAAATGTTCCGAGCTGTCATGACGTCCCTTGGCAATGCTGCGTTTTGGTGACAACTGCCATGCACTGCGCGTCAGCGGATCTTGTATTCTCCGCTGAATCAACTCTACTCTCCTGGTAATCATCCATGGCCCCCGAGAATCACATACCGCACATCATCCTGCACAAGCGTGTAGTCCGCCACGATGGAGCTCCAAGACATTCGCGCCTGTTACGACATTGTCGACCAAGAAGCGGCGGTCCACTGGCACCTGCAAATGCGCCCTCCTCCCTCGACTTCCTTGGGCCCATGCACAGGCCTCGGATGCTTGACGTTTGTGCTACGGAATATCTACAGCCACGCGATGCTGGGTCCCCAGTTTCTCGCTCAGACAGCATGGTTCAAGAACTCTGAGTCTCAGAACCCCCTTCTCGCCTTTGCCTGGCTCATGTTTGAAGAACCAAGACATGGAGACGAAGAAGCAGCTACGCGGGCTACCGAAACTAGAGCGAAGCTTTTCAAGACTCTACCTATGGCTAGAGACACGTTCCGCGACCTCTGCACCAGCAAGCTCATGAACGATACCTTCTGGTCGTTGGAGCCATTTCGGCTGTTTCAAGACAAGGTTATCCTGTCTGATGATCCGGGTGTCCCAGCAAAAACGGTGGCTTGGGACCCGGATGAGATGGTTGAGCGCAGCCTCATCCGCCTGAACCTCAAGGAACAGCCCCAGAACACTCTGCAAGATGCTGTGGAAGGCCGTTTTGGTATTGTCGACGGATGTGTCACCAACTTTCCCGACCTTCCCATCATCGTTCGAGTTCTCTACGAGCCGGGGACATCTACGAATCGCCTCGGATTCCAGGCTCTGCGCGAGTTCCATCTCCCCCAGGGGGACTGGCTCGAAGACGAGCAAGGATTCTCGTGGGCGCATGATACGCACCGTTTCCGATACGCTCTCATGGCCGTTGTTCGGATGCGACATGCTCCAGGCGAACACGACACAGTGAGAATCTACAAAGCTCATGGACAAAACATCGCGCCCGAGATCGAGCCGGAGGCATACACCCCGGGCTCCTGGCTCCTGGATGAGCCATCTCCCCACAGCTTCATGCTGTTTTACATGTTTGCTGACACGTTGGTTTTGGATCGGGACTTTCCAGAACTATCGCCTCCCGCGGTGGTTTTGGACCAGGCGGATGCCGAAGCCGTGAACGATACACTGAATCAGGTGAGCAAGATACAGGAGCTCAGCCTCTCGTCCGATTCAGTAATGCAAAATCCCTTCGAGCACCGAGACATGTCCCCCCTCATTCTTCCTCCTCCGCAATCGATGGATCCAGATCCCGCGACAACCCTGGACGATCCTCAGCCGCCTGCGAACCGAGCCTCCCCGCTGTCGCCTCCACAGACCATGCAGTCCCCGAAGCCGCAAGATCCCACGCAGCCACAGTCTCGCCCCCTCTCCGTTGACCACCTACCAGCAACGTCTCACGATGCGAGAGTGGCAGCTGATCCGGACCCGATTGCCCCTGTCAAAAAGAGACGTCACGGAAAACATGCAAGGGCTCATCGGAACGTGCAGTCTGCCCAGACTGCACCCGTCGTTTCATCTCGGACGCGGGTGCCGTTGGAAACCACGCAGACCCAGGAATTCCTTGGTTCACGAGCTGAGAGTCAACGTCCGCAGTTTCAGAACCAGGGTCAGCAAGGGAATCAACGGGGCCAGCAACGGCTACAGCCAGACCAGGAAAGGCACCGAGCTTCCTCCAACAGGAACCGAATTGGTGATCGGCCCGCTCGCCCTCGGGGTCATGGGACAGAGGGGTTGGATGATCGTGCAAGTCGATCTCGTCCCTCTCGCGAATCTGATCACTGGGAGCCAACTGACGACTACCGTGGGAGACGTCCTGCTCCCCGTGGATCTGGTCATCACAGTCAACGGTCCGATCTTGACCGTGGTCGAGAAAGAACCCGTGATCGGGGTTCGGGAAGGATTCATGGGCCAGAGCGGCAACAGGGCGGTGGTAACCGCAAATAAGGTGGAAAGGAAGATGCAAGACTGTTGTTGAGGGCTGAACTGGAGATTAAAGGAGCCGAAATTTAAGGATCGTCACTCGTCTCCCGTCAGACACCACCACTTGTGCCTAATTCTTAGATAAACCATGAATCTTATAGTCAAAGGTTGTGATACGAGTTACGACTATGCTCGGGATGAGATAACATGCGCACGAATTGGGGTAAAAGGGCACGATATAGTCAAGTTTGTTTGCGGTGAAAGAGCATTCAACTCGCGAGAGTTTACAAGAATCAGGCTAGTACTAGTGATAAACACTTGACGTGCCTGTCTTTTTGCCGCCTTGAGCCCATTGATCATTACAGAGCAACGCGGCTTCATCTTGACACAGACCGACCTACCAACAATGCGATCACTGACCCGCGATCCTCCAAAAGTCGCATCATGGAGACTGTTACTGGTGATCAAGGTAACTGAACAGCGATATTCGGACGGTCATAAAGATTACTCCATTACCTTGGGGTAATCATTAGCTAGGCATGGTTTAAAGGTTCATGAATTTGCTTGAGGTAATTATCATCGTAATCCCGAATCTGTTCAAGACATGTGCCTTTAACCACACGGGTACGACAAAGGGAGGGAGACAAAGGACGAATGAACAACAAAGCAAACTGCCAGTTATGCAAGGTAAGGATAACAAAGGGGGAGAAACAATAGGCCGCTGATAATAGCCAATGGTCCAGTGCCAACCGCCTCCAGCTGGCAGTGCCAGAAAATTTTCATCTTTGCGCAGAGGTTGATCTCATTTCTTTGGGACTCCAAGCACGGAGCCAAAACATCAACCAAGCACACTCGCACTCACAATGGAGTCAAAGAAAGAGACTACCAAGTACAGCGACTTCTCCCCCCCGGGAAAGCCCGGTGTCCCGTTCCGCTTTGCGGACTTTGACCCTGGCGATATTGAGGCACGCGGTGCTCATGTCGGGGCTTTCATGAGGCACATGGGTCGCTGCGATGACTGGGCCAAACATAGAGCTGATACCATCAACAGCCTGTCCGCCAAGCTCTACAAAGACGGACTGAAGGAGGTTGGCTCTGCCTACTTCTACTACATGATAGACAGGGGCATCTGGACTACTGCATGTAAGGCTGAACTTCTGGAGTGCTCGCAAACGACGTGAAACTGACAGCATCTAGTTGCCACGCTGAAGCTTGCTGGGGAACCTTACCCCAGATGGCCCTGGGGTTCATTCAAGGGCGGCCCTGCCGATATGAGCAAGGGCGTCTGCCAGGCCTACGCCGACTGGCTCCTGGCCAAGGAGAATTCCTCTGCCACATCTCAGGATGGGCACACGATGGCTGCCTCCTCCGCCGAGGAGGCCATCCCAGACGCCGCTCCCGACGACGTCTCCAAGACCCAGGCTGCTGCCACTCCTCCCGAGGCCCTCTCCTCCAACCCCCCCTCGACCGCTCCCGCCGAGACCCCCGCTGTCCCGGATGCACCGAAAACTACACGACAACGCGAAAGTTCTGCCTCGCTTGTCCCTGCCTCGGCCGTTCTACGAACTATCGTAGTTCACCGGATAGATCGCCCGGCTCCTCGCAACGACGCGATGGTCCCTCCCCCAGTTCCGACGTTTTCCGAACGCAAGAGTCTCTGGGAAGACATCTTCGGCGACGGGTCCGAGGTCGAACCTGTCTGCGGCCCGTTCGAGGTCACTTTGCCCAAGTTTCTGGACTTTGAAGGGCTTGTCTGGGGCTCTGGCGGAAGCATCTGCGCTCGCGTCCAGAACGAGCTAGATGACGGACACCTCGCCATCTCTTGGGTCTGCGACGAGATCACCGGCCGACCTCAGCGTTTGGTTGTTGGATTTGCCCCGGACTTTGAATCACCCACTGTCGACCAGCAGATTCGCCTGGTGGGCGTCTTTGATTGTGTTGTTTCTTGGGTCAGAAGTGTACGCCAGGGGTCCGGCACGAGTCTGGATCACTACTTCAATGTCCGGGCCGACGACACGCAAAGGCTCGATCCTAGCGGCACGATTGCTCACGTCTGGAAGAACCTGCCGGTAGACGAAATGCGTGCGTTTCATTTGGTAACCCGAATGAATCGGCTTAGAGAGGAGTGGGGACCAGAGATTCTCCAGATACTTCAGAAGAGTCTAGAGGAGGAGCCTCTCAAGCAACTCAACGCATGGGTATTCCAAGATGGATTTCCCTTTGTTGATCAGCGGATCAACATTGCGGAGGACGTCTGGATCGAGGCTTCTGGCGGTCGCGGGATTCGGCGGGCTATCTCCTGGGCAGCACAGGCTCGCAAGGAGGCCCTGAAGTTTCGGGCCACGTCCACACGCTATTAGGTGTTCCCGGGGTAGATGGTATGCGGACGGGCTTGGCGCGAGAAAGGGCATGGTGTAGATGAATTTGGCTTGGGAGGATGATTGAGAATCTAGGCTCGAATGGACGTATACCCGAGGTTAACAGATGAGCTTGAAATGGATTGGCCCCTGCACACAATTGTCACTGTGCCACTATGGTTCTTGAGGTGGAATGTGAGCATGCTTTGTTCCATCTAACTGTGTTGTTTATTATCGTGGCATCACATTCGTCTTTGATGGAGGCGACGTACATCAGCTACTCCCTTTGTCCATGTCAACCTGAAGCTCGATTAGCGGTGGCAGGATGATTTATTTCCAGGCCCTGTGATTGAATGTCTACCCTGACTCCCCACTATGGGGTGCTGAAAAATGAGTGCGGGCTACAACAGGCCCTCTTGATTGTACGTCCGTTTTTATCGCGCTATCCTTTGGTTTGTTTGACTGGCGGCCTACATGAGCAAATGGGGCGCTTTAAGAGTCGGCTAATGGTGGGGCGCCGCTGGTCCCTGCACGGCGCTCCACGAGGGTCAGAAGTTAAATTAATTCCTACAACAACCCTAACCCATATGAATGACCCACTAAAGACCTCACTTGACTCCGGCCGCTCGACGCCTACGGCAATACTTGATCTCAAGATGCCTGGTTTAGATTAACAGACTACGCAGTCGAAACTGATGAGTTTACCGAATGCAAGTTTATAGATTAGAATTCACCATAAATAGACTGGTCTCAAATATGTGCTAGAGCACTTCCCACCTCGCCTTATCAAACGACTTGAGCTTCTATTTTATTATATCCAGCAAGCGAACTGGGTGCAGCGTGGCATCCCTCCACAGAGTTAGGCGGGCTCTGGGTAACTGAAATATAAATGACGTAATGACTCACGAGGACAATAGGCAAGTCACAATGCTGTTGGCGGATATTACAGTTGACCACTGGTGAATACGAATAACCGCGTGTTCTAGTCACCAATCACGTCGGGTGCAGAAGATATTGTAAACAATGCCTACCTGAAAATCTTCCTTCTGCCCCTCTCTCTACTCATCACATCAACATTTCCCCCGCGAGCAACGCATCCAAATTCTCCTCACTTCAAACATTCCAACAGTGAATCACGAACGATGCCTCGCCGAGGAAAGAAGAAGAACAATGCTCGTTCCGAGCCCTACAGCCGGTGCGGGCCTCAGCCCCCGGCCAACAACGACAACACCGCCCTGGTGCGACAGGGACCTCAGGGCAGCACCAACACCTCTGGCCGAGCCTTGGTGCCGGTCGCTCGCCTGGAGGAACGGACCTTTACGAACGCGCAAGGTCAAGTGGTCGCCATAGGCGTGATCAACCGAGCCGGTGGTCATCAGACCAACTTCATTGCTCCCTACGGCAACGCGGGCGGCGTTATCGGCAAGGTGAATGACACCAAACTTCTCGCTGCCGCCGCCGAGAAGTTGAAGGCAGACACCAAAGCCGATGAAGTCGGCTTCATTCTTCAGCCGATCCACCGAGACGAAAACGCTGCGCTGCGAATGCGTAGGGAGATCGTGGAGATGACGGGTGGCGTGGCCACCAGCCGACGCAAGCTGGGCCGCCGAGCAAGGGAGCTCACCGGAGCTGAGGCCGACGCAGAGGAGACTGTCTGCTTGAACTGCGATTCCAAGTCGCATACCTTGGAGTGTTGTCTCTTTGCGCCCACTGGCTACATCGACGGGTGCCCCTGGTGCAAGAACCAGACCCATCGCATGGAGGATTGCAGCAACTTCGCCGGCGCGTCGACCTATGAAAGGGTCCGGGTGCTGATCGCTTCTCGGCCAAACCGGCCAGCCTGGAAGACCCAGAATGCCTGGCACACGTACCTTCTCGCCTACGTTGGTACCCCCGACTTCTTTCGTGGGCTTCACCAGGCTTCGGGGACTTTTGGCCTGCCTTGGACGAAGAAGTTCGCCCAGCAGTTTCGCAACACTCCCAAGTTTGGAGAATTGCAGAAGGAGGCCGAGTCCGGTGTTTGGCAAAACATGCCCTCGGATCCCGCGACGAAGGACCTGGAGGCAGCGTGCAAGACGTTTGGGTTCGCCTTCGATCCCACCTGGGCCCAAGACTCTTCTGCCATGGAGGTAGACTCCGTGCCTGCGCCCAAGGCCCCCGTCGCCAAGGGCAAGGGTGAGGCTCTACGGGAGAAGATTGCTATCGCCCAAGCTAATATAGCCGATACCTTTGCCAAGAGGGCCATACGAGCCGAGGAGACTCGCAAAGCCGAGGCCATCGCTGCCAAGGCTCGTGAGGCCATCGCTGCCAAGGCTCGTGAGGCCATCGCTGCCAAGGCTCGTGAGGCTGCCGCCACCAAGGCCGCCGAGGCTGCTGCCACCAAGGCCGCCGAGGCTGCT
>JABEYC010000580.1:0-25986 GCA_013266195.1 Fusarium zealandicum | reverse complement strand
CTACCATAGATTGCGGTTGCACGTCGCTGTTCCTTCATAGCCCGGAAGAAGAAGGTCTGCGAGTTCTCGACGTTGAGTGCAGCCTGCGCGGTACCAAAGCCAAGGCATACGAAAGCCTAAGCTGCTACGCGAGATGATTCATCCTGTCGGTAGCCGGGATCGACTTTAACTGTCGATCTTAACCCTGCAAATCTAGTCTATGTAACTAGTCTATGTGCGTTTCCTCTATCAAAGATGGTTTTGCTGTCACAATTTCAAAGAACACGGTTTTTTTTCTTCACATCTTTGATATCATATCCCGATATCAGCACAGCTACCTAATTTTAGTCTTTTCTACTCCTTATCTGCAACATCTTCATCTAATCAGATTATTCTCAACCACCAAGCATGTCAAACTCTTCTACTAAGGCTAGAATGCTCTCTTGCACTTCAGGTCTTACGTTAACGCCAGCATGGCATTCGCCTAGCTGGGTATTTGAGTCAACTCACGAGTTTCGGCCCTTTGTAACTTACTCACATGAGTTTTGTTCTTACTTATGGGTTAAACTCAGGCTTACAGGTCAACTCACGCCGCTTGGTCATATAACATTCCCGATTTCCGAGATCAAGAACTGGATTTATTAAATACAATTACCAAATGCAAAACTCTACCACGCTGCTCCGTATCACTGATTTCTGCATCCACATTAATTCAGGGTTGTATTCTAACCCCTGTCCAACATCCCGACTCCCAATAATGTGCCCATTCCACATCCAGTCGCTAAAACACTTTACTTCCTCTATCCGCTTACATAGTCCTTCAGTCACTTTACAGTTGAAGACTTGAAGGATGGATATCTCAACGGGTGTTATCTTTGTGCTCTGCTCTGGGTCAGAGGCGAAGGCCTCTCCTTTGATGCGGCTGTAGCGGCCGAAATCGCCATCGTGCTCAATGCTAGAGACCTTCAACTAGAATATGACCATGAACATCAGAAACCGCCACCATGGTTGAAATTTTGGCGGAAAGCTCTTCTCAAAATCATGTAGGCTATGAAATCCAGTTCGTGTCGATATATTAACAGGATGCTAACATTATCAGCGATGAAGAGGGTGTACTCGGTATGGAGGTCAAAGACGTACGGGATCTTGGCACCTCTGAGGGTTACCCAAAGACAGCTAACGGACTTAAACGAGGCGAGGTTTTCGTTCTTCTAACATCGAGTGAGTAGTGTTCTAAGGTTTGTTATAGGTTTTACCTAGTACGCCACTAAATATACCTTAGATCCTGCGTGTAAGCGAGCAACATTGAGACCAGGTTCAGAACCAATCTCTTCAAAACATGACATGAAACTTCCAGCCATCAGAGCGTGGTATAAGGGGTGTATGAAGTCACATCCCCAGTGCGTCGAACCCTGCCGCCCTTTTGACTTAGAAGTCTCGAAGGGCTTTTGACCGGTTGGTGCAGCTATGCGACAATGTCAAGCTAAGATGTGACATTGAAGATCTGCCTCATTTCAAGTATGCGACACTCAGTCATATGTGGGGTTCAAAACCAAGTGAATATCCGCAGTTGACCACAAAGTGCCTGGAGGACTTCAAGGTCCTGATTCCACAGGATAGCTTTCCCGTCAAGTACCATGATGCAATACGCATATCCAAGGCCCTGGAGCTCGATTACCTGTGGATCGACTCGCTCTGCATCATTCAGGACTACTTAGAAGATTGGCGACAGGAGGCCTTGAAGAGGGCTGATGTCTATAGTAATTCGCCTTGCAACATCTCGTACATTTTCCCGCCTTTGGTAGAGTCAAACAAGGAGCACCTGAGGGATCCTCGTGTTGAGGTTCGTTGTCAACTATATAGAAAAACGTTAGGATCAGCGACACTTGTTGTAAAAGAGATCCCACGCTTCCTATCGAGAGGATGGGACCCAACCTCGTATAAAGACGCCTGGCCACTTCTTTCCCGAGCATGGGTGTTTCAAGAAAGTCTCCTTTGCCCTCGAAATGTCTACTATGGTCAATCCAGGTTGTTGTGGGAGTGTCGGAATTGGGTGAAAGACGAACTGTGCGGGGGACTTCGAGGGATTCCCGGTTCAAGGGTTTTACTTCAGCCTTCGTATTCCAATTTGAGGAATAAATATGAAGGTCGCTCATTTAATGATTTCTTTCTACTATGGTACTCAGCCATTCGAACCTATCGCCTCTTCGATCTGACCTGCGAAACGGATCGCGCTATTACATTCGCTGGAATTGCCAAGGTAGTCCAGGCACATACCAAGTTCACGTATCTAGCGGGGATCCTGGAAGAATTTGCTCCAATAGACCACCTTTGGTCCATCTCTGCGACAACACCACTAGCCGAGTTCTACTTGAAGGTCGGTCTCAGTCCAAGTGCACCTACGTGGTCCTGGTGTTCTGTATTCCAGGCTCTTGTGTAGGGTCTAAATCTGACGAGACAATCGGGTTCAACATTTGCAGTCAAACGCGCCTAAACATCGAGTGGCAGCACTACAAGGCGAAGGTAGTTTCAAGTTCTTCTCCCAGGACCCGTTTACATCCAGATAGTCCCTTTTGTGAGTTCGAAGGCCTACAGATTTGCCTGAGAACACATAAGATACTATGCACACTGCGATGGGATGAAAGTGGTCTTTGTCGTCTTCCCCACTGTCAATTTGAACTCGCCGAGCGTTACAAGCCCGAACCAAAGAATGGGATGAAATACATTCACGATGATGTATTGTTACATCCCAGCTCAGCTCCGCCAGAGAAAACGTTTATGATCTTACTGATGCTCGAAGTCTGGATGTCAGAAGGTGCCGTCCAGTGTGTTTACGATACAGCCAGACTTCCGAACAAGAAATCCTCCCATAAGATCACAACGCATTAGCAGTATGCCGGACTCGTTATTATACCGGTAGGGAAGTCTCCATATGCTTCACAGTACTGGAAGCGGATAGGTGTCTTTATTTTGACAGTTCGGTGGAAGACAGCACCCCATATAGATGCCCTTTTAAACTGCAAGAGGACGAAGAGGATCTAACATTAGTATTTAATTCCCTTAAGATAGGTATGAGAGCATCGGAGCGTAGACACCATCGATTGATAAAAAACCCATCTCCGTAAACGAACATCTCCAAGTATGACGTCCAATCCCCAGGAGGATCGTCATCCCTGGCGCAGACGAACTTCCAGCCATTAAGCAGTAATAACCTCTTCTCGTTCCACTAAAGACACTGATAGCAGTAGCTCCAGCGCGTCCACCGTGTCGAGCTTATCCCAATCTAAGCCTCTAGACAACCTTTTGGGATCTTCGCCTAGAATAACGATCGCTCTAAATCAAAGACAGCGGTATGCTCTTCAAGACCTCAGTCCAAGTTATTAAAGGGCCCGGCATCGTCTGATTGTGAAGGGCATAACACACCACGATCATCCAAGGACAGAGATCGTTATGGGTCAAAAGCCGCTGCAGTTGCTTCAAAATGTCAGTTCAGGCTGCTGAAAGACCTAGCATCGCCTTCTGACTGTGACGGAGGAGAGATACAATAAGCGTCCAGGTTCTCCACAGGTGAAAGTGGCAGTGTCTCTCGTTCGCAAGCTCGCTTTAGCAATCAGGCTGATGCTGGGCCCATTATGCCGTTCGGATTTATATTCCAACGATGCAGCGAGCTGACCGGGAAAGAATTAGGAGGCATGTTCAACAAGCCATCAAGTGGGAGAAGAATCGTCACAGAGATGAGGAGGTAACTTAATAGTTGGAGGAGGTTAAATAGGGAACAGGCTTTCCGCTTCCAACAGGCATCATTCACAGTTTCTTCACAAATTTTCGTCTATCTCCTTTATGCAAAAGATTCTCTGAGTAGCGGAATCCTTTGATGACTATTTAGCAAGCTTGTTGCCTGCATAATCACCTCTAGCATGCCCGAAACTTCAAAACTTCGCACGTCTCTTCTGGACCGGTGCAGTTTGCGACTGCATTATTCGTTTCTTTCAAGCGAATATCTGTCAATGAGATATCCTGCTAAACATGCACTTTTCAACAAAGAGAAGCGCCATGATACAAAGGCAGATGCAATGACCAAGTCGCCAATAGTAGAATGTATTACCTCTATTCCAGTGACGTTTTATCCTATCTCTTGCTCAATTTCGTGCTGCGGTGCTAGTATACAGCCTCGCCTCCGGCCGACTACTTCCGACAATCTTCAGCCTTTCATCTCAGGATTAACAGTTTTACCCTCCCATCTCTCATCCATGCCTGCAACAAAGGGTCAAAACAATTATGCGATTTACTGAGGTCTTATCAATGTCGGTCCGACACAGTAACCCGAGATTGGAAAAAACTGGTTATCATCAATAACACATTCAACTTCAAATTCTCTCTATTGCTAGTCGCACAAGTGTATCGACGACCTAGATAAAGCGTTCATTCCTGTTTGGTAGAGTACTGGTGCTGAGGCAGATAAATCAATATAGGTAACGGGAGGATGTAAAGACGGGGAGATAGAAGAGCGAGGGTGGGAATAGCTTAGCTTAGAGGTCAAGGACTTTAACTAGTGGACACTTTATCGCATGCCCTGTTCTTTCACCTTCCCATAGAACTTCATCTCTTCATCCATAGCACGTGATCCTATAGGGCTAACAGTCGGGTACAGCGCCATCAAGTCCACCTCGCGTGTATGAACAGACGGCTCTTCCTTGGTTCCGATCATCATGATCTCCATGATGTTGCCGTCGCCATACTGGGGCTCTTGGAGCACCTTCATGGTCAGCTCGGCAACATGCTCCGCCTTCAATGCAACGTCATCGCTTTTAAGTCTATCACGGCAATAGTCTTGGTCAAAGAGAGGTGTCTTTTGAAACAATTAGCATCGTTTGAGATGAAGTAGCAGCAGACTTACAAACACTGCTCCGGGGCAGATAGCGGCATTGCGGATTCCAAGGGCTGTCTTTAATCCAGCCAGAGACTTAACCATGCTTACAAGAGCGGCCTTGCTTGCAAAGTAAAGAGGAGTCTGCATCGAATGCAAGTAACCACCCATACTAGCAACAAATAACAGATTGCCCTGAACCTCTGGGTGTTGCTGCCAATAGTCAACAGCAATCTGCGCCAGTCTAATTGGACCGATAGTGTTAATCGAGAAAGTCTTGTACTGGCCAACCTGGGCATCTTCAGGATCCTCGGCGAGAGGCGAGATGCCTGGGGGGTTCCAGAAGGAGCTTGTTGGTGGCTCGTATACTCCAGCACAGTTAACCACTATATCAATCCGGCCAAATTTCTCAAGGGCTGTCTTCCATAGTGTTGAGATTTGACCCCAATTAGAGACATCGGTTTGACAGAAGATGGCCGTGGCTTTGTCAGAGGAGGAGAATTCCTTGATGGTGGCTTCGGCTTCGGGACGGAGACGGACATCGGCGATAACAACGGAACAACCTGCATTTAGAAGAAGTCGAGCAAGTGCGTGGCCGATACCTAAAAAGATGAGTATGTTTAATATCTCGAGGGATCAATGTACTGACCAGAACCACCACCAGTAACAACAGCAAACCGATCCTTGAGAGAGTAAGACATGATGATCAGATAGTGGAGTCAATCACGCAAGGGAAAGAGAAATTGAGCAACAAAAAGCAACATCAACCCTCGCCTCGTTAAGTCCCTGACATTTATATAAGTATCATTTTGCCAAAACGGGTCTCAGGCCGAATAAAAGCGGTCTGTGCCCATGTAGAATCCCATCTTCAACGCAACATAACACAACCGACTATCCACTGCCTATTTTAGCAGCCGAATCGTTTCGGGCGAACTAACTTGGATATGGTTAAGCTCGCACCCAATCCTTGCGGCTTCCTGCAGGAGAACAGCATCGTATGATGAAACTAAATTGGCGCAATCCTTCGTGGATGTCTAGCACACCTTTTAGTCGTCAGCAACGTACATTGATTGACATCTCGGTTAATGATAGCTACTGACTCGCCGTATCCGTATAATTGTTCGATTTGATGCGATGATGCTACCATATCGCTCCAGGAACAAGGATCCCTCGACAGGGGCTTGTTTTACTGCGAATAGGCTTGGATCCTATTGATTAGAACACTAAACACCCCCACAATACCAACCGTTCAAGTTACATACGTAGTACAACCAACAAAATCTCCGGGGAACCACTACAATCCTCCCGGGGGCAAATACAAGGGTCCTGAACTCACACAGCTGCAAGGAGAAATTTTATGCTCATTAAAGCAAGACATTCCTCATGCAATTGCTCGCTTTGTTCGAGTTTTCGTTATTCTCGGTTTTTTCCTACTCCGTACTATGGCCGCTGATCCCAGTTGGGAACCTGTTCGACCTGAAGGGCTAGCGCTTGCTCTATATGTCACAACTGTTGTTCTCTCGGTGTTATGCACTATTGTCGTGGCACTGAGAACGTATATCCGGACGAAGAACCAATGTATCGGAAATGATGACTATTTGATGTGTGCAGGTTGGGTAAGCACTCTATCGGATGTGCTACTGCAATGCATATGATATTGACTCAAGAGGCATAGTTGGCCTACATGGGACATAACATCATCATCATCATTGGATGTCATAGGGGCATTGGTACAGTTCGACACAAGCTTGAGACTGCTCAGGTGCAGGAAGCAGCAAAGGTCCGTCGTCGACTCACTTCAACGCAACAAGATAGCTGACGTTATTAGTATGTGTTTATGTGGCAGATATTCTACGCAGCCACCCTCGCCTTCGTCAAATCAAGCATCTGCGTCACTGTCCTTCGAATCGCGACCGGCAGAATCTACGTACGAATATTACAAGCCCTCATCATCATGTCGGTCGCCATGAGCGGCCTTGGGGTCATCCTAGTCCTAGTCCAGTGCCGACCGATCGAAGCACACTGGATTCCAGCTAAGGGAGCTTGCATGGGCAGGATAGTTCCTACGGTCTTGACCTACGCTGCTTCGGTGTCCAACGTCATCACCGATTTTGCTGTTGCTATTATCCCCATGTGCCTTGTGCGGAAGTTGCAGATGCGAGCTAAGCTAAAGTTCTATGCTCAACTGATCATGGGTCTCGGAATGCTGTATGTTGCCCTCCTGCTTATTTTCTTCCTTTGCTGAAGGTTGCTGACAATTCTGGTAGATCATCAATTGCGAGTATTATCCGCATCCCATATTCTAATGCTTATATGACACCTGATAACTTCGTTTGTATGTTCCCGTTAACGTTACCGTCCCTGTTCATACCGTTAATCAAATATCAAAGACCACGTAGGCAATATCATCCTTTGGACGGTCGTCGAATGCGGAGTCGGCGTTGTCGCAGGCTCACTCCCATCATTACGAGCATTGTTCAAGAGCCTTACCAAGGACAGAAGCACAAACGACTACAGCGGTTCTCACCACACCACCGATCTATTGACAATTGGCCGTGATCGAGGAAGACCAAGCAGAACAACTGCAATCGAGCTGGGCACCAACCGACCAGGCAGTAATGAGTCTAACGACGGCCCTCAAGATCAAGACAACGACAGCACCCGTCGGATCATCGTCGAAGTTACAAGGTCATTTAGGGTTGCACAGGGAGAGAGTGATGAGGAACAATTATGCGAGGACATAATTAGAAAAGACAAAACTGGGAAAAAGTAAAATACGACAGGACGCGTTTATAAACAGAATATAATGTATTATCAATAGAAATCGCTACGTAGATTCCATAAATTCTAGCTAATGAAGCACAAATCATAGCTTTAGCTTCACAGCAAAATTATCCATCTTGAACTTCAGTGTTTTAGCCCTAGGCCTAGAAAAGGTCAGTAGCATAATACCACTCCATCGAAATGGCCCAAGTACCAGCAGCTAGTTTTCCCAACCGCCGCTTGTAATCATTTGTGGGCTCTACCGTTTACAAAACACGCGACTTATTACCCGCGACCTCTTTCTACGATCATATCTATACCGAACGACGAGCCTATGTTCTATGCACTGCGATGTTCCGGCTTATTAATCGCGGTCTCTTTGCTATCTCGAGAATCTGGGTATCCTCCGTCAGGTTTATCTACAATATCCTGCGACTTCTGCTGGTCTTCGTCACCGGTTTTCGACAGTCGGTAACAGCAATTACGCTCCAACATGCGTGGCCTTTGACAGAGCAGCAGATCTATCATCACACTGATGCGTTCTTCCGATCCATCGATGATGATGCCATCCAGGCACTGGGGACCCAGCATCACATCAACAGTCTGCCATGTAAAATCAAGGTCCGACATCGAGGCAGTTTCAATGGCTGCTTCATGCTTGAGTTTACCGACGGCTCTACGCGCCTCGTACGGCTTCCTCTTGAGCCAGCAGTACACGATGCGTGGAGCAAAATACGAAGCGAAGTTTGCACAATGCAGTCAGTGTCTCCAGTCTGAAGCGCACTACCTTCACCCTCGACTAATACTGTTCTCGCAGATACGTGCGACGCAATACAAACATCCCCGTTCCCCAAGTGTATAGTGTATGCATACGGTCGAGGCCGACTCTGTCGGAATACATCGGAGCGTCAAGTCTTTATGATCACGGAATACGTCGCAGGCCAGCAATTGACTAGGAAAGCGCTAGAGACTAGCCTAGAGCCTCGCCGTCGACGTTTTCTACAGCAATTGATCGATGTCTTTGCAGAACTTCGAAAACTCCCCTTCACACGGGGAGGATCGCTGATGCCGAGCAACAACGAAGATTTTAAACTTGAAAACCCACCGGACATTGTCGGTGCCTTCTCGATCCGCAAGAACGAACTCCAAGCGGCTGGATATACAATGTCACGCATTGTGGCTACGAGTGCAACAGAATTCTTCGATGAGCAATGTCGTGTCCTTCAGCATATGTGGACAATGCCTTACAAAGATCTGGATCATGAGCAGGCTGAGCGAGAAGAGTTTGCGCAACGATATATCCGCCAGCCAGAGGTCCAGGGCAGAATCGTCGACTCGACCTGCCGGACATTCTTTCTAACACAACCCGACCTTCACCCCGGCAACATCCTCGTAGACGATGAGCTTGATATATGCGTTATCATCGATTGGGAGTTCGCGGCAAGCGTCCCGCGGTGTGTCTCCGTCCCCCCGACATGGATCACAGGCAATGACTTGGGACTAGCCGACCTACCGTCCGATTTCACACGCGTCCTATATTCTATGAAAGAGAAGTCGGAGTACCTCTCTCAACTTGCGGCTGATTGGGGCTCCAGAGACCCTCTTGGTTGGTCCTTATCCCACATACTTTTGGATCCGGCCGAGCTTGACTTTGTTTTCTGGGAAAAGGTCATGCCCTATGTCACTGGACTGTGTGACATCCCTATTCCTGACAATGTGCAGCTACAAGCAGACGTGTGTCAGCGCCTGGGAGCATCACAGAGGTTCGCCCATTATCTCGATACGCACAATCTTAATGTTGAAGAGCGTGAAGAGGCGATCCAGCGCTTGCTGCAGGAGAGTCGGGTTTTGATTGATGAGGCTAAAAAGGGAGCTATTGCACAGCCATAAATGACGATAACTAGATATTTTCTGTGCGTTCCACTTGCTCTCATTACCATATTTGTATAGCCTCTGCCTTCCAAAAAGCGGGTGAGATTGCAACCACGCTTAACAAGCGAGCAATGGACCTCACTAGTTTCACACACGTTGTTGTGCCTGCATCTCGTTGATCTTCAGCCATAGCACTCTTGAGATCTCTCTGAGTTTGGCCGCCTCTCTCCATTTCCTCGATCTGGGTATCAACGTCTTGTGCCTCTGCTCTTCCTCTTTTCGTCCATGAACTGGAACCTTGTTTGGACAGCAACTTCAACGACTCGATATTCCTAGTCAACTTGGAAATGGCTTCGTCCTTGCCGGTCGCCTCTTGTATCAACTTTTCTAGTTCAGCCATAAACTTCGCTTAAGTCTGACTGTCCATTATTAAGCAAGACTGGAGGATACGTTTGTGTTAGTTATGAGTGATGAAACTCTGGCTAACCTAAAAGAGTTGGCGATAGTGTCTTTCTAACTTGTGAAATAGAAGGACGTGTGAATTGAGGAAGAATTCTGCTCCTTAAGACTGCTCGCTTTAATAGACTCTCTTATTGTGGCGATTCCAAGAACCAACGGCCCATCCAGTATACGTCATTATCTAGGTACTAATATGCAGGCACCGGCATCGCGTGAACTGCCGTACCAAAAGGTTAGCTATAACCTCGGTGTTTCGATTCCGTCATCCCCCTCACCTGGGTCCTGTAGCTACCCCGCCTTTCTCGACTGATGAAACCAGGATCTGTCGGATGCAGGTCCTGCACGTATAATTGAATACCTGTTTTTTTGTTAGCGTATGACTATTATGCAAGCCACACCTCCAAATTCAAATTGCTGCTATGTTCTAGACTAGTGACTCCTAACCCCGCGCATTTTCTTCTCTTTAAGAATCTCTTTTTATAATTTAATAACTAATCGAGTAAAATAGATATACTAACTTAGAAACAAGATTAAAATATGTATTGTATTTTTAGCATGCTATATATATTTCTATAACTAGAAATAGAGATTCTTACGTATTGTATACTCGTAAAACCTTAGTTTAATATATATTTTAAAATTCAATAGTACTATTAAATGTATATTTTATTATAAGCCACTAGCTACGTCCTCTTTATCGCCTAATCTAATACTCACTCCGTTTCCAGCCGTTCCTGTCATATCCCTGGCCTCCGTTGTTCCATCGTTGCTGTAACTGCCACTGCGCAGTTCCAACTGCAGTATGACTCAGACCAGGTTGAGGCGGAGCGGACCAAGAAGAACCAGCCCTACGCGTGGGTTGAGTCTCCTTCTAATGATTTCCGATGTAGTTGTAAGTGGCGTCTGGGACCTGACGGGCGGCAGGTCTAAACGCATCTCCTGGATTAGACGCAAATGTGCTCCTGTCGATATGTAGATTTGTCTCCGCTTGGAACGGGTCGCGCTCCTCCGGCCTTCGGGCCAAGCTCGCCATCTTTGTGGCCATTCTTTCTTCGGAACAATCTCTCGATCCGTAGTGATTGTATTTGAAAGGCTCGTGATTAGGCGAACATCCTCATCCGCCTCAATCGTTCGACTTTGACTTAGCCAGACAACGGCACTTGCACTATACTCAAACATATAACTCGTTAGTCACAGATATCACACGAGTCGAGCTTGGCAAAGGCTAATTCAAACAAGAGAAGGATAGTGCACTCAATAGACTCGATCACGGTCTTCACTATTTAAGTCCTATATCGTCTGTGTTTTACTACTACGAAAATAGTCGCAGACCGTGCATTCGCAGGTGATGTAAGTCGTGCGAGATGGTCGGCGACCATGTTCATCACTTTCGTGTTAGGAATGGGCTGGTGGGAAATCTGTCGGCCAATTGTTCACCATATCATACCGGCCGAAATTTTACAAATTCGACCACGAGAGCACCTCATATAGATCCCGTGATCACATGATCGAGCTTAGAGGCAAAGAGGAGGGTACGCAATATGGTGATCAGTGCGAGAGGTTAAAAAGCGAGGAAACCTGGCAAATTAGTGGGGTTCTGATTGAGCCTCATCGACCAGAGTCAAGCAAATCACTTGCAAGTGCTCGTATTCGTACGTCTTTCTCTGCCTTATCCAAGACATGGCCAATCACCCACGTCAAGTTTACAATCCATCGGCCCTCGTTGTCGAGGTATTGGAAAGTATGCGCGGGATTGCTGGATGGCCCGAGCTAATAGTTTAGCCTATGGTAAGAGGCGGATGTAATTGGCTAGTTTAAGAGTCATGTGTGTGTGAGCGAGTAGTAAAGGAATACGCAAAGTACGGTAACGTTTCGTGGTCGGCCTTGCACAGCCTGATATTGGCATTGAATGATGATACGAGCTGATTGGTGTGTTTTAGTAATAGCATGCATTGCACCGTGCTGGCCAAAGGCAAACAGAAAAAGTCGCGCAGAATCAGTGTGGGTGGTGTGGTGTTGCGGTTAACGAAAGGCGTTTTTGTTTCCAAAACTCTTATTACACTTGCCCAAGACCGGACTCTCTTCTATAGGCTCGTGCCTTAACCGCAGTAGTATTCTGTGTGTCTTTCCTCTATCAAAGAGGGATTTGCTGCAACAATATCAAAGAAGACGGTGCGTTAACCGTAGATATCTGCTTGCACCCGCAAAGATATAAGTTTAGAGCTGTCAGACTAAACTTATCTCGGTAGGTGATCGCACTATTATTTGTACCGGTCTGAAAATGGCTTGTGGTGTGCTTAGCTTAGGTATGTAAATCTTCAAGCCTGGAGTACAACATGTTGCTTATTTGCCTTTCTTTGTGGCATCATTGGATTACCTCGGGTTACGTGCAACAGCAGAGGGGAACTGGCAAGACGAGACAACAACATGGACGGTTCTAACCAAGGTCCGTTCACACCGACTTCTGAGACAAATACCGATCAATATCTACGTGAGTGTCGAGATATTGGATAATCTGGTATCGGGCTAACTCCCCAGCCAACTAACAGAAAGACAAGATTATCGCCGGCCCTCGTGTAGTGTAAGTTATCGCTCTTGATTAGCGGCCCAGCTGTCGAGTCCTGTCGCTATATCAGATTCACGAAAACGAAATATCTGAGGGAAGCACCGGCCCCTCTTGTAAAGCTAGTGTCGGAGACCTTCCAGATCCCCGGCTTTCTCTTCAAAAGACCGTATGCGGACCTCAGCGGCTTTTGCGGTCACAGTACGACGAATGATAGTGATGGGCGTCTACAAAAGTACAGTAGGTTATTTAGCTGCTAGTTTGGTGAGGTCGAAGGGTACTAACCACCCCCAGCACTCTGGGCCCTATTTATCATCAAACAGACTGGCAAATCACTTCGTGTGAAGCAGAGTTCTACACGACACGACGCGCAGATGCCTATCATGAGTTTGCAGGCCAATGCACTTATACCATTCCCACCCGTAGCTCAAGGTCTTGGGGCCGTGCATTGCCACTAGACCACATGAGAGGCCGATGAGATGCACAGTCGGAAAGAAAGACGGACTTGCTCACACTTACTATCCAGGTGTCTGAGAACCTTTGGACACGTTCCGAGGCAAACAGGGCACGCATGCAGAACGATATTACACTCGTAAGTGGACATGTGGTAACGCACGGAAAGAGAGACTAACGCTTAGCAACGCTCAAGGCTTTCCACACGGCTGAGCAACGAGATAGTGAGAGGCAGATACACATATCCGAAAACATCACGGAAGAGACTATAAACATGCGAAACTTGGCTCTCGTCGCAGTGGCTTTTTTTCCTGCCACATGCATCTCAGTGTGTCCCTAAAGCTTCCATCTCTGTGTTGTTTCGTGAAGATACTAACGCTGAGGAGCTTTATGGTCCATCTTTGGGATGGCATCCTTCTATCTCGACACCGATAAAGGAACTGGCAGTCTCGTTATTTCGGATAAGTTCTGGATATACTGGGCAGTAGCTATACCGGTGTCTGCACTATCCTTTCTTGTCTGGCAGGGGATAATCAAGGGCGGTCTAGCAACTCGGTCGAGATCTGATTAAAGTGAGTCCTTAATAGCTCACACCTGACTGCCTACAAAGTTTCACGATATTTTCTTAGTCTTTCCTTCTTCTCTTGTCTTCCTTCTTTTATAAGTCGCGTCCCGTTCGCGTGGGTATTTGTCTGGAACCGGTTAGGAGGCCATGTCTAAAGAATATGCAAATGCTTTAACGAAAGAAGCTCCCATAGAGATTATTCTAGTAATGCTTATTGAAAGGGGCGATATACTTTTGCATTCCCCAGTCTAGTCACGAAACCTCGCAATTACCAGAATTCCCACCCGCGGCTACTTGATATCGGCACCTTAATCATGACTTCCACCTCAACATAGTAATCGAGGCTCTTGGGAACTTATAGGAGCCTCCAGAAACCCATTTGCTCTCCTTTATACCAACATCGGTCTTCTCGGCTGTGTTAACACAACTGACACTTGGGCCAGACACTGTATGCACATCGACTTGAGTGCCAGTTGGAATACCTTCCAGTCTCGTGAGGAAGTCTTCCGTCTCGCTGACATTGACCGTTACAAGAGAAACAATGCCATCATCATTGATCGACGCGCTCACATCCAACCATGGCGTCTCAATCTTGCCTCGAATCCACTCAGGCTTTGTTGGCCCCTCGTACTCACTAGACTGAACGTGCACGCCAAGGCTGTGACCGCGCATGTACTTGCAAAACAATAGATAAGGCCACCACGTGGTCTGCTTAATGATTCCATCTCGGGTGGTCATTAGAGGCGAGATGACGTTTACTGACTGGGCGATATTGGCCATGCCGATATACTTGCTCTGCCGTATAAAGACGTTGAGCCAGACTGCTACCGCCAGCGCATCAGAAAGGGTATACCTTGGTCCGTTAGTCAGGATAAAGAAAGGAGGAAGATCAAGCTACTTTTCTTCAGCGCCCTTTCGTCCGGGGGCGCGCTTGGAATCCCAAACATTCCACTCATCGAAGCAAATTTTCTGCTTTCTGACTGAAGGGGGGATCTTGTTCTCGATGTGTACGAGATCGATGAGGGCGCCAGTAAGCTGGATGGCGCGTTCTGCTGCTCGCGGTGCTGGGAGATGCCTCATTAGTGCTTTGGAACCTAAAGAACCTCTGCGAGACGATCGAAGACTTACCGATAGCGTTTTGAACATGGTCCTGGGATGCAGTGTAGAGATGTATGCTATGCATCTCTATCAAGCAGCCATCATTGCCCATGGCCTGTGTATTGTAGGTAATGCACTCCTTCAGGACATGATAGTCCCAGCCATCAATTCCCTCTTTGCCACACAGGATGAGCTCAATGGAGGGATCCAGAAGCTTGAGTGCCTTCGCCCACTGATAGGCCTTTTTGGCGTAATCCTCCTTGGTCATCTGCTCGACCTGCCATGCTCCCCACATCTCGTTGCCAAGGGCCCAATATTTGACCTTGGGGGAAGTTAGCTCTCTGAAATAAAGTAGGATCAGACACAAGAGCTGGTGATTTAAAGTGTACGAGGGCCACAGACGTTGTAGGGTTCTTCATGACCATTTTGGCGCCGCAGATTAGCGTAATAGCTGTCTTGGGTAGAGTTGCAGTATTCTACCCAACCCAAGGCTGATTAAATGGTCAGTAAGGGGTATTTTCCGGGAGAATAACCGTTAGTCTCACCTTCGTCAAGGGTGCCTGGGTCATAATTAGCATCAGGATAGATAACGATGCGATACACGGCTCACCAGTTCCCATGTTCAGAGCAATATATGGCTCAGTGCCGACAATTCTGCACCATTGAATAAACTCGTCGGTGCCGAATTGGTTACTTTCGACTCCAATCCAGGCAAGTTCGGCCCTTTCTCGTGACAAGGCGCGGTCAGCGCTGGAAATCTAATGGAATGGCTGCTGAGCTCACTTCTTAGGCCTCTTCTCTCTAGGACCAACTCCATCCATCCAGTGATATGTGGCGCAGAAGTTTCCGCCGGGATAGCGGACTACTGGGCAGTTGAGTTCTTTCATGGCCCCTATAACGTCCTTTCGGAATCCATTATCGTCTGATAACGGGTTTCCTGGGTCATAGAGGCCGCCGTAGATGCAACGGCCCATGTGTCTAAGATTCTACCCCGTCAGCGGCGTCAATGGAAGAGCAGGCGACTTCGAGAGATTCCACGAACTCAGTAAAACCTCCATAGGTGTTATCCTCGATCTTGGATATCTTGTGAGCGGGGTTGACGGTGATGATGGGCTGGTCGCCATGCGAGACTTTTGTGAAGCTGGTCATGGTGAAGAAAGGGCTTTGACGTTGTGACGTAGAGAGAAACAGCGGAAATAGTCATGGATAGACACCGAAAATAGACTGTTGAAGGTTAGGTCAGATATAGGTGAGGCTCAAATACTCCATCACTGTGTTCTATTTTCACGGCTCGGTGCTTGTTGTACCGATTTAAGCAAGGATTTCACTAGCTCTGACATAGATGCGCGCAAATACTACGTGATAGGTTCTATCTGTTTTTATGGTTCGACTTGTTTTTCACTCGCAGGCTTCCCGCTAAGTAGCTGCCCTGCCCCTATAAAGCCGTATGGAGCTGGAGCTGGTCAGGTTACGAGTAATCCTTCCAAGTCTCCTCATTTCACTCTAACCGTTTTCTCAATTCCGAGGACTTGGAGCAAGACCGATCAGCGACGCCAAGAAAGAATTGGGGCCTCTGAGTCTCGTTCTCGCGGTCTCAATCCTTGCACCGGGTTCCTCACCTCGGAAAACGAGCTGGCTACGTTGCAGCATGCGAACGATCGTGCCAACCCAATATTTCAGTGCGCAGTGGAATTAAGCTTGTCTAGGGTGCTCCGCATCATTAACTCTACTATCCAGGGTGATGAAGAGGCGCGCGTATCAGGGCTCAAGCTATGAACCAGGGATAAAGCTCTGGCCTGTCTCCCCGTGGCCCGAGAGGAGGGCTAACGTCAGCCGGTATCAAGCAGGCATCGAGGGGTTGCTTCGGGTTGCCCCGTTTGGCCAGAGTAATGAGAGGTGCTCCTCTTGGCCCCCTGTCTTATGTAAAAATGACTCGCACACGAACTAGGATAATGTAACTTAGGGCGTTGCATTACTCCGAACATCGGACTAGAGCACCACCTTTCCCCGCACAAACCGGTGTAGCTGACCCCGGATATCCCCAGTATCTTATTACAACCCCAGCCCTAATCAAGGATCAAGGCCTCAACTGCCTCTGCGCTTGGCAATCTTGGTTCACAATTTGGCTCGTTGTAGAGGCAGTGTTCTATCCGTCATCCGGAATGCCGCTATCAAAGGCCCTGCTAAGTGTCCCTTTCTGTGCTGCCCTCTCTTGAAAATACATGCCAAGTCTTGAGCTCCCAAGAAGCGGCCAGGACTTATCCGGTCGGTAGGAGTCCGTCTTGGACTCAGGGTGAAGCGCACGAATGGGGTTCTGATGATGTGCCGATCTTCTTACCGCTGCGACATCCGATCAGGTGGTTTTGGATAACCCGCGCCCATGGAGCCGGACACCCTTTCAGGGAGTGTGTAGTAAACAGGATTGCCTACTTGGCAGGGAATTCTTTAAATCATTGGTGATGTCCACTTACTATTTCCAGTCTCAAACCCTTTGCATATCCATATCCATCTCCTTTCCAATCATTGCCCCATTGATAAGCATGCTGTAGGGACACAGCACAAGGAAACCGTCAACCAAATCACCATTATGGCCGATATTAAGCCAGGAGATGAGTTCGTGAATGATGCTGATCTTGAGGGAGAAAAGGTGGATGATCCCTCACGAGTAGCAGAGCTTACCGAGGCCGAAAAGAGACTCGAGAAGCAGCTCGTCCGGAGGATTGACTGGATTATTTTACCTATTATCCTCACAGTCTATCTTCTCAACTGGATCGACAGGTAAGCACATTCAGCCGAACACACAAAGGTACCAGAGAACTCACACTCTGGCAGAAATAACTATGCTTCTGCCCGTCTTGCTGGCCTCGAAGAAGACCTCAACCTCACCCTGACTCAGTACCAAACTGGCTTATCGATACTTTTTGTGGGCTATATTCTGGGCCAAATTCCATCAAATCTCCTTCTGAACTGGTTCGGTCGACCATCATGGTACCTGGGCTTTTTCACTATTGCATGGGGTCTGGTGTCTGGTTTAACGTCCCTCGTTCAGAGCTTTGCAGGCATGGTCGTCTGTAGATTTATCCTCGGGTTTGTGGGTGAGTACCACTGCCAATAGTCTTACACCGCGAAGGAGACTACTTACTGACCCTCACCAGAGGCACCCTTTTTCCCCGGAGTGCTCTTTTATCTCTCGGTAATATTGATCCCGAGATCTCACGCCGATTGCTTAGCTGACCTTCGAGTAGAAATGGTACACAAAGAAAGAGATGAACCTTCGAATGAGCATCTTCTATTCAGGCGCCATGATAGCTGGAGCATTTGGAAACTTAATTGCTGCCGGCATCTTGGATGGGCTGGGAGGTGCTCAAGGCCTATCTGCGTGGCGCTGGTTGTATATCATTGAAGGCACTGGTATGTTAACCTAATCAGTACCGTCGTCAGCCTGGAAGCAGTACTAACTCTACCTAGTCACTGTTGCTGCTGGCATAGTCGTTTGTCTCTTTCTTCCTGACTTTCCACAGAACTGGCGGGCCTTGAGTCCGGAAATGCAACACGTCGGTAAGTCATCTAGGCCGATGTGATATCAACTCGACAACTAACCTTGATAACAGCGATTCGACGCCTTGCACTCGAGGCTGCAGAAGCTGATACTGACGATGGAGGTGCCGCATCGCAGCTGAAGGGTCTGAAGCTCTGCCTTACCGACATCAAGGTCTGGATCTTTGCCGGGATCTACATGGGCCTGACCGGTGCTCAAGGCTTTGGCTACTACTTTCCAACCTTGACTAGGTCCCTGGGATACAGTCAGTTTATCTCACTTGTCCTCGTTGCCCCTCCACATATCTTCATCACCATCTGGAGCTACGTCCACGGCATCGTCAGCGACCGCTTCACCACACGCTTCTGGTTCTGCCTGTATCCCATACTCGTGGCCATCATCGGCTTTGCCGTTTTTATGGCGACGGACGAGTTTGGACCCAAGTATATGTCCTTCTTTTTCATGATGTTCTTGATGAATATCAACGGAACGCTCTTTAGCTGGATTGCCGGCGTCATCTCGCGACCCCCTGCTAAGAGGGCGGCCGCCTATGCGCTCATCAACTCCTTGGGAAACTCTGTTAGTATCTGGACCCCTTATACGTATCTGGATAAGGAATCCCCCTACTTTTATACCGGTATTGGGATCTGTATTGGCTTGATCGCCACTGCGGCGCTACTTATGACTCTGCTGCGGTTTATACTTATGCGGGAGAACAAGAAGCTTGCTAGGCTTGAGACTGAAAACGTTTCTCTTACACAAAAAGAGGTGGCTAAACTAGAGAAGACTGCTCAGGCTGAGGGAGTTAGTCTTGCAGAGGCAAGGGCGCTACAGAAGGGGTTCCGGTATACTATCTAGGGTCAAGCACAGACAACCGTATCTGGGAGGTGCATAGTTTCAGTAATGCTTACAGGTGGCTGAAACTTGAGGGCGGTTTAGATAGATTTTCTAAAACTGCCTTCATATATAAGATGATAGCATTATATTTAAAGTTATGCGTCTGCGGCTTAGTAATTACACGCTAGGAGAGCCGCCCTTCGTAAGGCGAGCTGTTAGTATATATTCTTTTTTCGCCAGCCGCTAGCTAACGAGAGGAAGCAAAAACTCGAGGCCGAAGCAGAGGAAAGTCGGCTAATAAATAAAAACTCCTTCTTCACAGCACTATAAAAACCACCCCTCAAACTAATAGAGTGAGAACTCTATCTATTCCTCATATAATTTCGTCGGCCCCGTCCATCCAGATCGCTTAAGCCAAGTTTCGAAGGAACTGGCCTTTAACTCGAGTATTTCTTTAGAGACATCATCCTCTGGGTCCATCGACCCGTAGCATATCCTATCCCAGGGCATAACAGCAGCCCATTCCATCATCTGCTTGGCGTCTTCCTTGAAAGCAGGGCCAACAAGCGGGGCAGCCACTCTTGCAAATTCTTCAAAGGAGATTGGGGAGTGTACAGCTGGTCTCCCCGTCACGCGCGTGAAGGTCTTGGCCATATCATCGGCGCTCAGTTGCGCACTCATAGCAAGGAATGTTTTCCCGTTGGTCTTTTCTACGCCGACTGCAAAGATCTCTGTTCGTTGAATCAGTTATCAACGAATCAATGTCGATCCTGACTCATGACTTACTGGCGGCGAAAGCACCCATGTCATCCGTTGGGTCGGTCCACTGTGAAACTTACTGTCCGGGCAAAGGAGCACAGAATCGGACAACTCCATCTGCTGTTTAGGAATAGATAAGTGACCGAGCGTCTAGTGAAAGGATTTCCAGGCTCTTACCTTGTAGACGACAATATTGCGGCTGACTGAGATTGGTATAGAAGAAGCCTTGACAAGAACGTGTTAGCTATAGCATCGCCTGTAGGACCTGAATAAGCCCACCAGGCATGAGACTTGTAAAGCCGTTGAGTTCCTTTCTTGCAAACTCCTCGATGATTGCTTTGTTATTCATGTGGTGCACGCCTGGAAATTGACCACCGCTGACCTCAGCCACGTCAGGTAGGCTACTGAACACAAAATGCTTCACCCCACACTCCTTGGCAGCGAGAACCATGTTCTTCCCGGCTTGAATCTCGTGTTTCAGATCCTCCTCGTTAACCAAGGTCTTCCCGTGGTATATCTCACTGGTCATGGCAAACACGCCATAGACTCCCGCGAACGCGTGTCTTAAGCCTGTAGCGTCGTAGGGATGACCAGGGAAAAGGGACAGTCTTCCATCACTAGTCTGCAGATTCAAGAGAAGACTCTGAGCTTTAGGTGAGTCTGGTGACCGCGTGAGAGCCCGGATTCGCCAAGCGTCGCCGTAAAGACCACTAAGGAGTGCCTTTATAACGCCTTGGCCCTGAGCTCCTGTGCCGCCTACGACGACAATAGTGCGTGTTGACTGAGGACTCATTGTGGAACAAGGAAACAGACTGTGCGAAAAGTTTGATATGCGGAGAGACAAAGTGGTGAGTTTTAAACTAGTTAAGCGCAATTAATATACATTATACGACCTATGTAGCCCATGTATAGTCGATAGACGTGGTCTGATTATAAATCGAGGCGGGGGCTGATAACATTACTCGGTATTAGTGATAGACGTGCTCGAGGAGTGTAACTTCTAGTAGTCACGAAGTACCCGCCGATACCGACTAACCCTTAATTTGTAATCAGTATGGTAGATTGTGGCAAAGTGTAGTCTATAGATATAGTCTGATTATAAATGGTGGCGGGGGTTAATAATGTCACTTTATATTAGTAATAGACCTACTCTATTTGACTTCAGCCTGGTATAGTGACGTAGAAGCAAAACGAGCATTCTTCACCTCACTTTCTCATCCTCGGCAAAAGTCAGCTATGGCGTCGTTATCAACAGGAAGTAGCTTGCGAACGATATACAGACGGTCAGCTAAACAAGGCTGCTCTCAAATCAATGAAGGACGACAAAGCCAAAGTAAACACGATACAGCAAGTGTCTTACTTTGGGAGGGATATGTCAAATGATACGACGAAACACATCTGACCCATGAGTCGATCGGCTCATTGCGTTTGCAGGAGCTGCTCAAGCATTTGGCCAATGTCCAAATAATCCAATGATTATCTCGCTGGTTGATGGCACTCGCATTTACCGCAGGCTATATGTTGGGAGGTCAGCAACTTCAGAGCCGCATGAATATCTAAACACCCGGCCCCTCTTGGACATGGGCTTTGATGAAATGCCCTATGGATATAACTTTCAGAGCACTATTATTTGAAGATAGCATTGGGGCTCAAATATACCGAGTAGGACCACATCACAGGCATCGTGAAAGGCGGATATATCAGGCTTCGCGGCTATCTAAGTGGACTATTAAAGTTGGACTACGGAAATGGAAAGCATGTGTCGAAATTTAGATAGATGTGGGATTGGCGCTTCCGACGGTTTATTACATCCTAACGAAATAATCGACGAAATAGGCAACACGACAGCCTTGCTACTTTCGTAGTTGGACAAGCTCACGCCTCGTCTCTGCGAACAAGGTTTGGTCGACGGCGCATCGAGGAAAATAGAGCGATTAAAAGATGCGAAGGGCCAATGATTCTCCTTACCCATTGCCAGGGATAGATACAGGAAGCTCTACTCGCTCGCTTTATATTGACCTATATACCAACCTACGGGGTTTTATCGTATTTGCACTATTCACTTTAGAGCAGGGTTATAAATAAGCCGTTCAAAGCCAAATATCCTAAACAAGACATTACAATATTATAAAAACTCCTTAGGTCTAATAAGGGTAGCAAATAAGTATATTTCTAAGATGCACTTTGTTGTTCCAGGGTTTATAATGACAATCTGGCACAAAGTGAATGTAAATTTCAACGTTCTAGAGCTGTGAGTCGGATATAGTTATTTAACACGTCTGACAATTGCTATTACGCGTGTCTTCTAGACTCTCCGTTATTGTAGAAGTATCTTGCCCTTAAGAGGACGAGAAACAGTTTGTATAAACTGCGTTATCATAGATGGTAGCACCGTATACAACGAGATATAACGATCAGGGCTATGCTAAAGTTTTAGTCCTGTAGCTCAAAGATTGTTAAAAACATCGTCCGGGAACTAGTCCCTTATAGTACTATTTTAAAACTCCTCGCACTCACTGATTTTGTTTATATGGCTGTAACTCTATATAAATAAATCAAAGTCCTGCTGTACTAAGATTAATCTGACCCTTGATAGTTGAGAACTAGAGCGTGCCTATTTCACGTTCTGTTTTAAGATCTCTGCGTCTAGAATAGTACATACACTTTAAAAAGTAATTTGCCAAGTACGGAAGGTGACACTAGCCAATCAGCAAGGCCCACGTCGCAGAAGTCTTATAGTAGCTGCTTTTGCCGTCTTCTAAAAGCTCTTTGAATCTCTTTTGTTGTCTTTTTTTGTTTGCTCCTTACCACTGTGGCCATTTCTCTCAAACCCTTCTAAATCATGGACTTCTACGATATTGCTATGCGGCCCCCAGAGGCTTCCACTTGCTGCTCAGTCAACCCATGGAAGTCCAGACTGGCGCTGAACTTCAAAGACGTGGCGCATTCCACTAAATGGGTTTCTCTTCCCGATATTCCACAAGTCCGTCGCTCTCTCGGTGTACCGGCCTGTCGCAAGTTCCCTGACGGCTCTGACTTCCATACGCTTCCTATCTTGGTTGATCCAAGCACTGAGTCGAAACTCGGGGATTCCTTCGACATTGCCATCTATCTACAAAGGAGGTACCCAGCTTCGGGTGATGGCGATTTGTTCCCCCCTCAGGTGTTGGATTTCTCGTATGAGCAAAACCTGCCTGCCTGGGTCCCACGCCTATCAGTGCGGCAAGACATCGAGCACAAAGAGTACTCCAAGTTCAATTCCGAAATCGACGCGGCTTTTAGCGCCCACGTCGGCCTCATGGGATACTATCTACCCCTCGACTCAGATGCGAGCAAGGAAGAGTTTATTCGACGCGCCGGTGTAACATGCTGGGACGATTTTGAAGTAAATGGCGAGGCTCGGGAGAAGCTTATGGAGTCTTTCCGTCTTATGCTAGGCGACCTCGCCAGACTGTTCCTCAGGGACAGCAGTGGACCTTTTCTCTTGGGCAAGCAGGCCAGCTATGCTGATTTAATAGTCGGCGGGTGGCTATACATGATGCGCGGGACCCTTCCAAGTAACGAGTGGCAGTTGGCAAAGGAATGGCACGGCGGTGTTTTTGGAAAGTTGTTTGGTGGCTTGGAGAAGTATGCGCAAGTAAAGTAGAATTCAGCTGGCTGATGAACTGCCGATTTCTATCGCAATAGGCGTACACTTACAAAGGCGGATGGTGAGAGTTATGCTGTAAGCACGCCACCGGCTGACGACAACTTGTCATTGACAAGTGGGCACTTTTACCGCAATCACACTGCTACCAGGTTTTGATATCCCAATGAAGCTTTGGAAACGTCAGCAGTACATTGTGAAAGGATTGAAACAAAAGGGTGTCTCGGTATATAATCCAATAACTGCTGTGAAGCTGGCCTAACGTATTCTACGGTTATATTCACCACAGAATACCCCGTTTCTATCAGATCGGTGGTGTTCCACTATGCCTTAGTCAGAGTGTGTCGATTGAGGGTGCTTTCGCCCTTGGCAGCGACTGTCCCCTTGGAAATCAGGTCGTCTTTTTGCCCGGTGAGAGAATCATGACGGACATGACATGATGAATCTCATCCATTTGCCTGTGTGTGCCACACAAGGTTGCCTAGCATGCACCCAAGTATGCTCATATCTGAACAGACAACGTTGCTTAGTGTCAGTGGGCTAAGCCTCCGAGCCTCTGCCAATCGCCCAACGGCGCTTGGGGGAGCCAATGTCGGGGATAGAATACACAAGCCAGGCAGAAAAGACCGTTATAGATCAGCGCATAATGATCGGATCCTTTGAATTCTTATCATGTACCACGTTTTCTACTCAGTGAAACACAATGAATATATGCCTTCTAAAAGTTGCCGAGACAGTGGTGAAATTCTCTCGAGCAACCCTTAAAGTCTCGCAGGTTAACTAGAAATACATGGATTCACAGGGGCTTCATGGGTACCAGGGTCATCGGGACTGTTATGATATTAAAGATGTGAAAGAAGTTGTTTTCTTTAATATTGGGGGGGTAAATCCTCTGTGATATAGGAAAGGCACATAGAACAGAGTGTTAATAGACAGCAACGAAAGAATCCCAAGGAGAGCTTCGATCTTGAAAGGAATGTTCGCTAAGCCGTCTTTCCGGTAAGTCGACTAATAAAGTAGCTAGTTGAGTAGTCCAGATACGGAGAATATCAGCGCAAACAAATCGGCCAGCCTATCAGTCCAGGGCCACTTACGAGTGTTGAAAGGATAATGGCCGATTAGCCATATCAAGCACGCAAGTTTCTCTTGCCACGTAAATAGACTATGATTCGGACCTAAATAAATCTAACTGTGTGAAACGTCTATCACGTAACAGATATCCTCATACAAAGCCGCCATCGCCTGTAATATTTTCTCGAGTGCTTCTTAAACTCGGCCATATGCTTCCAACCACCTATTGTATTGGATCAGAAAATTAGCACCTCAAGGATCCCTCTGGCCATATTCTCTCAACCTTCTACATATGTAGTCTTGGTTACTCTATGCTCATGGCGTATCTATGTCGTGGCAAGACGATCCTCGCAAAACATTGTTGGAGCATCTCGACATCCACTTGTTTCTCTTGTACTCACTTTCGAGACGAAAGATGAGATCGCGCATTATGGAAACGAAAATATTGATCTTGTTGAAACCACTTGGCTTTCGCGGTTGCTGCTCCGTCTGTGATAGAAGAGCGTCCATCATGCATTCCGCCACGTTGAAGTAGCTTTCGATTGACCACCATAAGAGGTGTGATAGCCTTGTAGCAGGCTATACGCTTCTTCGATATCGGACTGGGATGTGACGTTTACGACTATGCCGATATCATCAACAATGACACGCCCGCCCGAGGCCACCAAGTTGCCTCGCTTGGGTAAGTTGCCTCTACGAGCTTGCCACGCTTTACTGACGTCGGAAAAGCTAGGGCCATATCGACGTGTCACAGGCTAGCCCTATTGAGATCCAGAATGATCTTATCAAGCTCGAAGACACGTTGCTCTCTGTCGCTAACATACAGCCCAATTATATGCGCCCACCCTACCTGGCGTCTACCTGGCGTATGACGATCAGCCCCTCAAGACGCTGCGCAATCTAGCTTACAAACTCATTCTTGATGACATTGATACTAGGGACGACAACCTAGTTGTGAACTCCAATCAGGTTGTCGATAATTTTGTAAACGGGGTGTGTTCAGGCGGCTCGGTGTCAATTTTCCATAATGTAAACGAGAGGCGAGTTAAGGAGATTGTGCCCTGCATTATCTCGGAAAATGAAGCTCGCGGCCTGACAGGTGTCACTGTAGGAAATTGGTTCGGTGACCCGGAGAATCATTGGTACCCTCGTAATGTATAAGCTCGGTTTGTTTATTAGAGAGGTAGAAACTTGTTATCTCTTAGATTCCAGTTAGGATATGCCAATATTTATTTTCTCTTTAATATTATATTTCTTATGTTAAGCTGCTAAAAAGGGCTCTCGTATTACCTTTGAGATACATACTACAAAGTAGGTTATAGTAATTTAATAATCTTTAGCTATTAAGATTATTGAAATAACTACTAAGCTGCTCTTTCTGTAGAGACTATAGACTTTAGCGTTGCCTAATGTCCTCTTTATTTATCACTACTTACCTTGGTACGTGCAGAAAAGTGAGAAACTTGAACGGACGTGGGAACTTTAATCATCCTATTCCCAGCAACTAGTTAATAGA
>JABEYC010000579.1:0-72534 GCA_013266195.1 Fusarium zealandicum | reverse complement strand
TCCTAGCTCTCACATCATCATATCTTTTCTCTCTTTCCCTGCCTTCTCCTTAGAAGCAGACCGCATCGGTCGGAAGCTTCTATAGCAGCGACGCTCATTCCGTTATTACAGGGGGCATTTACCGATCCACTAAAGGCCCCGAGAATCAACAGAGCCTTCCGTATCAGTCTCTGCGTCCTAGCGTCTATGGAGCCCTCTAGATATACCGCTATCCATCAACTCTTTTTGGCAGGGGAACGGGACCATATGGCCCCCCGTCCTACCTAGGTTCGCAGAGGCGGACCGGGGGAGGGTATTCCTATATAATAGGAATATTAACGAAATCTTAATTAGTTCGACCGCAGTCTCACCATCTAGAAACCTAGCTTAGTACCCTGATCGCTATGTCTTGGCTTAGCTCTTATACTATGCGATGCCGCGATTTGCAGCGCAGGCTTCCTGCGTTCCAGATACGACGACAAGATGATGCTTCTCCCATACTATGCCCACTCGACGGTTGCAGACACCAAAAGCGCGAATGGGGCTTTCGGAACGACACCGAAGCAGCTTCACATGCGACTTCACTCCCAGTCATACGACTAAATGAACCGCAACAGCGCCGTCTTGATCGTGGACGAGTCCCACGCTGCCTAGCGTGATGATTCTCAGTGGGACCTGGCTCTGCGCTCCTTGGATTACCGCCATGCCCTTTTGCTTATCGACACACCCTTCTTTCGCAGTTGACCGGCCGGTCGGTCCTCTTTGCTGCCGACCCTGTTTTAATCCTCGCGCGGGGAGTCGCAGATGAGGTGAGAGCCGAGCAGTAGATACTGCCGATACATTCGAAGAAACCACAGTTATGGGGTGGGATGAAGCCTGATCAAAAGATCGGAGTCAAGATGGGGTGGTGGATCATAAACAAGGAGAAGTTAATGACTTTATAATGATATCCTGCGACAATAATCCCATAAGTCTTAGGAGGTTCTTCTAAAGCTTTGTTCGTATTAGGATGCCTCTTAGATTGTATAGAATAATAGTAGCCTAAGGGTGCACTAAGGTAATTTGTTGGAGCTTTTATCAATGGGCATTATAATTACACTTGACTTCTTAGACAACCTCTGTCTCAATTTAACCCAATTTATCGCCTGTAGAGGCACTCGGGGTCTCATTTCCAAGCTTGGTGACGTTCCGAGAGAGGCTCAACCGTCTAACGGTACGATACTACAGCGCAAGACACCCATCCGTAGCAGATGACGTTGAGCTCACACTATGCCTACTTTCGATTAGAGAAATCTCACAGAATAGATGCTACTGAAAACTCTATGGTGGCTGACGCACTTGAGCCGGTATTCTGTATGTCAATCACAACGGCGAAGACGTCCTCCGTGATGTGGGCACTCACTGAACTCAACGGATGTCCCGGCCTGAACTCATCGAAGTACAACACAAGCCTCTTACAAATATATTCTCAGGCGTGCCGCATATCCTCACTGCGTGATCGAGGTAGGAAAATAACGCAACTCCATGTCCGACGAAGTCGAGTAGAGGAGTACAACTGCATGTCGGAAGTTGGCATCTGGTTAATGCATTACTCAGAGCCAACGAATCTTATCAAGAGCTCATATATAAGGGACTCTTGGCCCCCATTTTCCGTCAAAGGTGTTTGAGTTCCAGCGACAAACGGAGTTTTCGTATAGAGAAACGAGGACTCGTTGGAAGAGAAGCTAGGCACGGCTGTCTCAACCCGTGATGATCCTATAGATAGACTCGTACATCACAAGCAAGAGCTTTCTTTTACCAGCATATTTATACGAGATATATCTTTATATATGCTGCTGCCCACCAGCCCGAAGGCTATATTCCTGCGATCGACAAACATAAAACGTTCATTGACCACGTCGTTGCGCAACTAGTTCCCGACTTAGTGTGCCACTGCTCTACCGCCGCTCATTCTGGTGTTCATATCCTATGGATTTGAACGTAAACTCCCGGTCTATGATACGAATAGCTCTTGATGCTTCCACATTCCTTCCGACGAGAACACATGCGTTCATGTAGACCCAGCGAGTGCCACTTGCGTTTCTATCACTCAGGAGTGGCTGCATGGGAGACAATTCCAGCATTTTACCGTAGTTTCACTTACAGAACTGATAATGACTCGACCTTGGTAGCGGTAGCATGGTAATTATGGGATGTGTGCTCAAGTTGCAAGGGTGACGAATAGCTCCGGTTTCTTAGCGGTGGATTGTGATCAAGCATCCGTCGACATAGAACTTTCTTGTTAACCTTGAACAGGCTGCCGTATTCATCTTCTTGTCAGTTTCAAATGATGTGATTAAATTAAATCCTCGTTTGCAAATGCCCACCGACGGCGAATCCCGTGAACGGTTCATCATCTGAACGTCACATTCCTGTTCTCCTGGGCGCCAAATCGTCATCCCTAGACTCTTCTATTTCTTCTATCAACTCCTGGATAACCTCGTCGGCCATTTTCGTGTATTGGTGATCTACGCCCAAAACCTTGTGCTGCAACTGTGAACATTTCCGCATCATCTCTAGGGCATCCTCGTTCTTGCCCAAGCTTCTCCATATGTAAGCCAGGTCGTACATTGAAACAAGAGTGACTGGATGCTCCTCGCCAAATTTCTCCCGGTTAGCTTTAAGTACTTGAGACAACAGTTTCTCTGTTTCATCATACTGGCCTCGTTCGTAACAGATACGTGCCAGGTTATTCAGAGCCGCGTGCTTGTGTTCGAATGACACAGCCGACTCATCCGTGATCAGCTCCCGTATCCGTCCAAGGATCTTCTCGGCTTCCTTGAGTTTTCCTTGTTTGGCATAAATTTCCGCTAAATCAATTCTGCAGCCAATGATGAACTCGTGGCCTTCATCCAAGTGTTGGCGCGCTTGATCCAAAGTGGTGGTGGCCATCTGCTCCGCTTCGGCAAGACGTCCTTGTTTGTGATAGGCCAGAAAAACAAGTCGCTCGCAATCCCACCTGAGTCTGTCCAGTTCTTCCTGGTCCCCCGTCGTCTCCTTCAATAAATCGAGAGCCTCAAGACCGCGTTTTTCTGCCTCGTCGTATTGATCAAGAGCAAAATGGGACCACCCAACATCAACCAGGGCCCAGATCGAGTCCAAATGCCTCTTATCATGAATTTTCCTTAGCAGACCCAGTCTTCTTCTTGCCACATGAACGATTTCACGATATCGTCCACGTGAAAACAAATAGTCACAGATTCGCTCCAGAAGTTCTGATGCCACATTCTCCTTGTGGCATATCTCGGCCCACACACATGCTTGTAGAGCATGTGCCAAGTATCTCTCACAGTCACTCCACGACTCCGGGTAGAAATAAGTCCCCTGAGGATAGATACGATGCATGATCTGGAGCGCAACAGATGCAAAGTATGCTTCTCCTCGGCATGAGTCCTCCTGTCCATCTCTTTTAGACTTGAACGGTCGCATGGCTTTCGCTTTGGCTATAGCTCCCCGCCAAAAGCCCAGTGTCTTCTGATCCGCTCCTGGAAGGTCACTGACGTAGAGACTATATCGAGCGGCATCTTGCACAAGCTTATGAAGCTCAAACAGCCGTTCGTTGGCTTCGTTTTGCTGCTCAGTGATGAATGAAAAGTCTTTTAGTCGGCGTATCGCTCGTTCCAGTCTTGGACTGTCGTGAGACGTTTCCCCTGCAGATTCGTCGCGTCCGAATGTTGCTGCTGCTGCAATAAGGTCCAGCGAGATATTCTGGTTGTCGATAAATGCGAGGACGTGAAGAATTCTGTACGCGGTCTCGTTGTCTTGCTTGATGCGGTGAATAGAGATGCTGAAGGTTCCCAAAACGCTGTTTGGAGCGTCCTCCCGTCTGTGTCTATCGAACTCGGCCTTGTTCAGGACGCTCCATCGCTCTGATTCTTCCTTCAAAGAAGACAGATAGTTGCCAATGGTTGTGCCAGTTCTGCGCATGTATGCTCCCGCCTGTGAGATGGCCAGCGGCAGCCACTGAAGCTCTTCAAGAAGATGTTGCACATCTTCACTTTCTTCCTCTCTTGTAGGCCGGCCTCTCGATGCATTGAACAGTTTTGCTGATTCATCGGCCGTCATTTGCATGACCTTGATCCCTCGGCCCACACCAACAAGACTGCCCGCAATCTGTTCATTGCGGCTTGTCCATAGAACCGTGCCATTAGGACCATGTGGGATGTATTCCAGGAAGGACTTCTTTGACGTGTTTGTGCTTGATTCGACTCCAAAGAGGGACAGGTCATCGGCATTATCGACAACAAGTACCCATCGCTGCAGCGATCTAATCGCACTACATACGCTCTTCAGCAGCACTTGTTCATCCGGTTGCATTTCCAGGCCCAGCACCACGGCGATCGTTTTATAGCCTTGTGCAAATGTTGCCTCGTTATCTGCGTGGACCCAAAAGACCGAGCAAGTGGGATTACGGGATCGTTTGTGGGCGTAATCGAGAGCGATTTGTGTTTTTCTTGACCAGATTAGCGGTAACTCGTAGATTTATACTGGATTTGACCAACCCTGACCCGCCTAGTCCCCAGAGAGCAGCGCTCTGGTTCTCTGCAGAGTCCATTGGCAACATATGCTCAAGGTCGGCATTGATGTCTGGACGAGGAATGAAGTCTTCATTGCGCGCATAACCAATAGCATAGCGTGGCCTCGGATTAGATCGGCTATTGAAGTTGAAGGTCTGTCGGGCGCTTCCCGAGGCTTGGATCCCGGTCAGTACATTGCTGCCTTGGATAGAACCAGGAAAAGTAGGACCGCTCATCGTGTTGCAGCCCTCGCGCCGGTTTTTGTCCGACTAGACGAGGTAGATGGTGACGGAACGAGTAGTCAGGAAATGGGTCGGTGGTGATGAAGGAGGAGAACAATCGGCGCCTAGCAAGCGCTTCGAAACAGATCAGGCTGTAGAAACTCGCGATGCTTACCCACGTGAGGGTGCATGCTGCCCAATGAGACCTGCAGTTAATGCCTATTCGCCCGGGCGCAGTGATCAAGCTGGTGAACGAGGGGTCTTGTTCTCGACTGGGTGTGAATTATCTGGGGTTGTTCATCATAACATGGGCGCACCACCACAGAGCCGCGATGGCTTCGAGATTGCCATAGTATGTGCCCTACCTAGAGAGTATGACGCGGTTTCACACGTCATAGATGAGTTCTGGGAAGAAAGGAACTACGGCAGGGCTGTCGGCGACCCCAATACATATGCCAACGGACGGATCGGCGAGTTCAACATTGTCCTTGTCCTCCTCTCGGGCATGGGCAAAGTCAGCGCAGCGAGCGCGTCCGCAAGTCTTCGCACAAGCTATCTGAATCTAGAGTTTGTCTTGCTGACAGGAATATGCGCCGGTGTTCCCAGCTCAATCACCGACGAAGACCTCTTGCTCGGGGATGTCATCATCAGCAACAGTGTCGTCCAGTACGATCTGGGCAGACAATACCCGGGCAAGTTCGAGACCAAAGACACCTTGGACGATAGCCTGGGTCGGCCGACAAAGAACATCCGCAACTTTGTCGCAATGTTCCAAACTAGGCGAGAACGCGACAAGCTGGAAGACCGGGCAGCAGCCTGCTTGTTGGAGCTTCAGACTCAGACTTTGGGTAAACGCCGAGCAGCGAACTACCAGTATCCTGGGGCTAGCAATGACCACTTGTTCGAGGAGTCGTACCTCCACAAACACCATCCGTCCTCGAATCAGTCGTGCACGACTTGCAATGATGGACCCGAAGCCGTCTGCGATGCTTCCCGCAAGCTCTCGTGCAAGGATACCAAATGCGATCTTCACCAACTCATCCATCGAAAGCGACTCGATAAGAACCAGAGACTGGAAACATTGGGACGCCTGCAAGAAGCACAAGCACCCTACGTCTTCCTCGGCCGCTTCGGCTCTGCAGACAAGGTAGTCAAGTCGGAGGAATACCGCGACAAGATCGCCAAAGAGCACGGCCTCGTCGGGTTCGAGATGGAGGGCGCCGGCGTCTGGGACGAGATCCCCTGCATCGTCGTCAAGGGCGTCTGCGACTACGCAGACAGCCACAAGAACAAGAACTGGCAGGACTTTGCGGCTGCGACGGCCGCGTCGGTTGCAAAGGCCCTCGTCGAGCGCTATCCGCGGACTGACAAACCGGACAAGCCGAGGGATAACAACAACGATGGTCGGGAGGGTGTTGGATCAGTCAGTGGACCGGTTTTCCACGGGACCACTTCAGGGAACAAGATTGTTACGGGTATCAGTTCGAGCGGTGGAACACAGACTTACAACTTCTGAACTTGGATGGACGTCGAGGTTGATCGCGTGCGGAGGATGACTTTCTTTGAACCTTTCCCTTACCTTGGGGACTTATCATATAACACGAATATTATGTAGTAACTCACTCCCTAAACTTCGTTCATTTCTAAAAGAGGTTTATTAAACTTTAGGCTGTCTCCGGGCAGCAGGTAGTTTCGTAGTGCGGCAAGGCTAGGCTAAGATTTATGCTTATCTACTGACTAGAACCTAAACAGACTTGAAGCATTCCCCTTGCAAGCCATGATCTCGCGCTTAACGTAGTCGACGGTTAGCCTGGTACCAGAACGAGCTATGTCACTAGCGGCAATATGTAACGGGCATATAGAAAGAATGTGTATCTTTTCATTTACTAATTCGTAAGGCTCGTGTGTTTTCTATCCCACCCAACCTTGGGTGACCTGCCCAATCACGGGCACCAGGTCTGATTCTGGGTATACATCCTATCCAACCCGGGCGAACAACTTGTGTTTAACTCGCCATGTTTCTAATTCCTTAGGCGTCCTGCTTGCGTCCGTGCTCAATCTCGAAGCCCGTGGTGTGGTTCTCGTCAGCCATGCGTTGCTTCTCATTGCGAGCCTCGTCCTTGGCATCGGCATCCCTGTTTCCGTAAAGACCGATCTTGTACCAGGGAAGCTCGAACAGGTGGTCCATGCTCTCCAGGCTGCGTCCACTAGTCTCGGGAACCGAGACCCAGACCCAGAGTCCACCGATAAAGGTGACGGCGGCGAAGCACCAGAAAGTGCCCTTGGGGGAGATACCTCCGTGAGACACGTCGAGCAGCATGTTGGGCACAGCGCGAGAGTTACCGTACTGGTTGGCGAAATGGAGGGTCATGGACCACGAGGTAGCCAATGCACGAATGCGCAGAGGGAACAGCTCAGCGGTGAGGATGTACTGCATGGAGTTCCAGCCGAGAGCCCAGCCGAAACCAGACACGTAGATCATGGCAATGGCACCACGGCTAGCACCCTTATCGGCGGCGGGGAGAACAAACTCCTCATCAACACCGAGCTGGGGGATCCTGGTGAGGAAAGCAGCGACGTAAAGCATGGCAATGGTCTGGAGGGTGATACCAGTGAGCAGGGCGCGCTTTCGGCCGATGACATCGACGAGGAAGAGAGCGCAAATAACAGCGGCAATCAGCTTGACGATACCAAAGACGGCGGTGACCAGCAGAGACTCGTTGGTACCGGTAATACCCATGATCTTGAACAGATCAGGGGCGTAGAGAGTGATGGAACCGGCACCGGACCACTGAGACAGGAACTGAACCATGGAGGCCATGTAGAGACGGTACAGGTTGCTGGGGACAAGGAAAAGCTCCTTGATCTTTCCGAGCCAGCCAACACCCTGGGTAGCCTCAAGCTCGTGGTCGAGAGCAGCCTGGATCTCGTTGATCTGAGAGACGACGTACTCGCTATCAGGGGCCTGTCGGCGAAGGCGGCCCAGGACGTGAGCAGCCTCATCGGGCTTGCCTTCCTTGACGAGGTATCGAGGCGACTCGTACTGGAAGAAGCTCAGGATGAAGATGATGCCGGCAAACATGATGTGCAGACTGGTAGGGACCAGCCAGCGGTTGTGAGAGTTCTCGTCGAGGTTGATGGCACAGCCATAGTTGGTGAAGTATGCGAGAACGATACCAATGTAGACGGCACTGTAAATGAAGTGTTAGTACGTGTTGAGAATGGTCGAGAAGCGTAGCAAGTGAAGCGGGACGCGTTCACAATGCGACGGCTCAGAGAAGAGACACTTACCCAGTAAACATGCAACTGCACAGACCTCGGATGGCAGCAGGGGCAATCTCAGCGATGTAGACAGGACCAACAACAGGCGTCTGGCCAACACCAAGACCGCAGATGAAGCGGCCGGCGTAGATGGCGCCCAAGTTTCCGTTGACACCACCGATCATGAAGATGACAATACCGAGAGCCCAGACGGTGCAGAGCTCACGAGTAGCCCAGATACGACCGATGCGATCACAGATCAAGAAAGCACTGTAACGGTGGTGTAAGTAAAAGAGGTCATGGTTTGGTTGAGGCTTGGCCCAAAAGAGGCAATTCGCCCAAAAAGGAGGGGAATCTCTTACATGAGAGCACCACCGACGGAACCGATCTGGACCATGGCAGAGACGTTGGCCTTGATGTTGGCCTGCTCGACGGTAGTGTAGGTCTCGTAGTCGATCGTGTCCTTGAAGTCGGCCGAGTTGAAGGCCCCCGAGATGAGACCCTCATCGATACCGCGGGCCGCGCCCAGCAGGGCAAACGACACGACCGAGAACCATAGCCGCCAGTTGAAGACGCCCTCGGGCTCGCCCAGGTCCTTGAGCTTGAAGATGTTGACCGGCTTCTTGACGCCGCCTCCTGCCATTGTGGATGATTTCTGACGGGCGGGTTGCTAAGAAATGGGGGAGGGTTGAGGATGATGCACAACTGGAAGAGAACAGAGACAGAGGTCCCGTCCAGCTCTTTATACGCGCTGCCGTCTCTCGTCTCTTCTCCCCACAAAGGCGCCCCCGTACGTACCATCAACGTCTTTCTCCACGGAGCCTACCTACCTGGTCCAGGCGGCGACGGCACTCTGCATCCGATGGTTGAGGGGCCGCCCTCTCGGATATGGAAGCACCGGACGGTCCATCTTTGACCGACCAGGCACGACGAGAGCTGATCCCCATGGGCATCTCCGGGTGTGGCCAATAGCGGTAGCTCCATTCTCACTCACTTTTCCGCCTCCACAACTTAATAAGGCCGGCCGGCACTAGCACGTCGCGCTCGTCGTGGAGAAGGGATTTTAAACAATACTGGGGCTGGGGTTCGACTAACGGCACTACTAGGTACGGCGAACCAAAGTGTCCCAGCTCTTCCCAGGCCCATGACCAGATGTGGGTGGGCGTAAAAGTCTAAACTGGGTCGCAATGAGTCGTGATGACCTCCCATAACATGTAGTTCCAACTCAGGTAGTCTCCCGTCCCCGCTTCGCTTGGCGCTCTTTTAATTGCCTGTCCTGTGCTCATAAGGCGTGTGCCCAGCCGGCTGGCGAGGGTACCACGTTACCGCCAAGGTGCTATGGTGAGCCGCATTTCTGGGCAGAGCGTCCAATTGGCAACGGGGATAGCAGAGAGCAGCAGTTTAATTCCCAACGGCCTACTACGTGGAACAGCTTCTCTCCAAGTCGCCACACAAGCATGGCCAACCGACGACAACTGCCGCACAACGGCGCCCGAGTCAGAACAAGAAGGAGACAAGTTAGAACGATCGAATCTATGGCGCTACCAATAGTCTAATCGCCAGGTCCAGATCCGTCACAAACTGCTTCATCTGAGAGGGGGATGTCCCTGTTGTCCTGGTTGGCACGCACTCCTCCGCATTCCCCCGCAGGTTGCATCTCCTTCATCTGAGCACGAGGTGAGGCTAATTCTAGCTTAAAGCAAATAGAGTCGGCCCCGGACCAGGCTACAGTCGCAAGTCATAGGCCCGGCTGTTATTCTGTCCACCGAGGTTCCCACGGGCGGCCACACTTGCTCCATCCAGCATGGCCCGCGAAGCAGGTGGATAGAGTTGAGTAAGGATGACAATCCAAAGGCTCGCCGTTTGTTGGCCGCGGTGACAATGAACCAGAAATATCCACTTGATGGGCCCAGGCCAGGGCCCTTCCGGCAAGGACCGGGCCTCGAGCTGGCGAAAATTGTGTCTCTGGTGTCGCTTCACCCTCCCCAATATGAGCGGCGGAGCAAGTCACACGCAGGAAACCCCTGGAGTACGTGATGGAGAGAAGTTTTCAACCTGTGGAGATGGCATGATTTGTGCGCCCATCATGTTGGGGATTCCCCTCCTCAAGCCCAGTATCGACCCCATATCCGGTATTCCTCTTCTGTGCCTTGGAAGTGGAACCTGACCTCTGTAATATCCTGGAACCCTTCCCTCTTGTGCGGGGGCTTGAACCGCGATGCGAAGCCAGAGAAGGCGAGCTTGGGCAGGCCTTGTCGCGACTCAGGATTCAGCGACTCGTTCAGTGCGCGGACAGCATCGTTATGTTCACACAATGCTAGAGGAGTTTTGAACCACACACAACGGATAGAAATGCCGAATTTCTTGGCAAGCTCTACCCAAATTGTCCTGGTGTCGGGATCGGCGTTTGTATTATCTGGGCGATCCCTGTTAGCGCTGTGAGGGGGCGGATGGGGTAGAGGCACTCCAGGCCATGGGGAAATTGGGGAAACGCACCTATTGCGACCGAGGTTCCCTCTTGGAGATGCTTCCTCGCTACCTGCACGCACTTGTCGCGGCTCTTGAGGAGGTCCTGGTTGATCCTCTCGTACCCCAGCGGCTTGAGGTATTTCCAGTAAAACGTACTCTTCCCTGCACCAGGCGGCCCACAAAATAAGACGATGTCATTAGCGTCGGGTTTCTCAAACATGAGCTCCGACTCCGCCGAGCGTTGTGCCTGATCAGGGAATGGATGGTCGGCCAGGTCGAGATCTCGAGCGAAGCTCCGAGGCTTTTCGCCGAGGAAGAACTCCTCCGGTGTCTGGTATTTGATTCCCAGGTTGTGCGCAAGGTTCCTGTCGGAGCAGCTAAAGTCTTTGCCCATTGCTGCAACTCCGTCTGATCCTTTTCCGAGAGAGGCAGTTCTTCCTCCCGCATCGCCAACGAAGATGCTGTTCTCAAGGTCTACCTCTTCCTTGGCGATGTCATAATCGTCGCAGACTTCCTTCCACATCCCGGTTCTCGGCTTTCTGAACATGTCCCGCTCGGTTGCGGCGTAGACAGCCGTCGGGAGATTCAGGTTCGTGAGGACAGCACTGCATTTCTGCTTGAACTCGGTGACGCGCTTCTGCGTCGACGCCTTGGGGCCCTTGAAGTTGGCGTCAAAATGCAACGTCAAGCCTGCTTGATTTGACATGATGACCACGCGGTACCCATTCTGGTAGAGCTCTCGCAGTCGTCCAGGGACGCAGCTGTCCCACCACTTCCAGTCGGTTCCGTTGCTGGCATGTTTCTTGCCTGAAGCAGTCGCAATCAGGGTCGAGTCAAGATCGAACGCCGCGATCTTGCGTCTCTTGGCACTCTTTTCTTCCTTTGCCTCAGTGTCAAATCGGCCGACGAGGAGAGTTGGAGGTTTGTCTTCGCTCGAACTTCGCTCAGTCCAAATCGTAGGGTCTTTGGGTTTCTGTGATGCCGGCGTAAAGAAATTCGCTACAGCAGTCTCTAGATCCATGCCAGTCAGCAGGTTCTCCATGGGCCTTGGGGGGCTCGTGAGGCTCACGTACTGGTTGTTGCGCTCTGCACCTTTCGCTTGAGAGGTGGCGGAGATACTTGCGCATCTGCGGCTTTGCGCTTGCCAGGCAGATCGCTGGAGGGCATCGCGTTTGGAGGAGAAATGACAGGGGCCGCATGTATCGCGATCGTCGTGGCTGTTATCCGTGTGTTTAGGGAGTTTGTAGACGTTGCAGGTAACGTTGGATTGCCAAGACTTGAGGGTTAGGATTGACGCGCGTAGAGGAAGCCACTGCTTGTCGCGCGGTCACGTGCATGTGGTTGCCCAGGAACTTTGAAGCTTTGGTGGAGTATCGAATAACCGTCAACTCATCAAGAGTCCAACTTCTAAGCAAACACTTGCACTTTGGCTTTCTGCTATCTTTCTCCTTTGCCTGAAGAATCAGTAAAGAACCCATCTTTCATCTACGTCCAGAAGGAGCTCTCTAGCAGGCAGGTCCGGAACGCTACGTTGCCGCTACCTACCTATCAGTCGCAATGTACGAGCTCGTCCTCACAGCGCTTGTCGAAGACCACAACTTTGGCGCGGCATGTGCAGTCTTGGGCGGTCTCTGCGGCATGACCCCATGGGAGAGCGTCCAGCGGGTGCTCTACTTCCAAGGACCTCCCCGACCAGTCGGCATCTCCAACCAGAGCTCCATCGACAAGCCCATCCGCAAGGATACTGGGTTCCTGTGGAAAGAGCTTCACCAGAACTTGATGCGGCAATCATATATCCTACAAGCGCGATATGACGTATTGAAGGATCGCGACATGGGCCCTAACGCGACTTCTATGGACCTCGACACAACGCCTGGCATCTTGCGATGGACCGACTTTCCTGATCCGCCTCGTGGGCAGCCGTTGCTCGCCCAGCGCAAAAAGGTTGAGCTCTGGGATCAGAAGAAGCTCCCTTCAGTCATGCGCGATAACAACTACCAGTGAGTTGCGACCCTATGCCCATGCAACGGAGGACTAACCAGAAGCAGATTCAAGACAGAGACAGTGGAGGAGATGTACCGGTTCTTCCGCGAAGACATCGAGTTCTGTCTTGTGAGACACCACTTCCTCCAGCCATTGCTGGAGTATGTGCCGCTAGAGGCAAAGGAGCAGCTATCCTCCCCTTCAGCCACTCTACCGCCGTGGGAGTCGCTGACGCCCGTCGACATGCAAAAGCGCTGGTTCCTGCAAGTCAAGGCGCACGTGGTCCAGGACAACAAGCCCGATGAGCTCCGGAAAACCCAGGAGCAGCTACTCGCGATCCGCGGGGAGCTAGACGGTGTGTTTGACTTCAAGGCGATCGACCGCAGGGTTCTCGACCCAAGAGTGGTGCAGCAACCGCAAGGCATCCAGACGTTGCCTCAGAAGGTGACGATCGGCAAGACTTGAGAGGTCTGCGCGAGTCAGACCCTCTCGGCTGAAGAGGGACTCTGTTAGCAAAGAGGGTCTCATTGGGTGTGTATGGGCTAGCTAAAGGCGACAAACCTGTACCACAACTCTCCCCTGTCACCTGTCGCCTGTCGCCTGTCGCATGTCGCATGTCGCATGTCGCCTATCGCCTCCAGCTGTCGCATGTCGCCTGTCGCTTGGTTATGAAAATAGCCAAATCCGACTCTTCTACGGAGTACAAAACCATACAACGAAACGAGAAGTTTAAATGAATAGATGATACCCTACGGATAAGTGATGGTCAATTGACTGTTGCCTATCTCTCATCTCCCGCGCTCTCCACATAATGCATGCCTGACCATCCCCCAACTCCGTCAATCAAAACACCAGCACCCTATCCTCCTCCACGCCGGTACTAAAGTTTGATGTCCGTCTCAAGCCTGTGGGTCCAAGTTGGGAAACAGCACCGAGGTTCCATGCGTATGATGGCTGCGTCCAACAATGCGTCCATCCCCAGCACTATTCGCAACCAAAGGCACACTCGGCAAGAAGTTGACGGCGATATTTACGCCTAATTCAACTTCAATGAGCTAATACAAGTTGAGCGTAGGTTGAGTTAGTTCTTCCAAGCTTGATCCGCATCTGCCATCGGCCGTTAGTATAACCCATAGAGATCACGCGTCTCAACTCACCTTCGTGAATAGCAGGCGTAGGAATGTCCTTTCTCACTTGACGCTTCTGCCTATAATCCGTGCCAAACCTTCTATCCCTGTCCTCGACATTCTTCTCAAAGTCAAACTGGCCATCTGCCGTATAGCTCGTCATGAGCTTGGGCGGACCCAGCGGAAGCTTATCCCCCCTGTCCGTCTGCCACAGATGGTAGACTTTGCCGTACAGGTGCACGACCTGGTCCATCTCCATGTTCTCGGCGATCTGCCAGGCGCCCTCTGGCACCGAGCGGTTGGGCATGATGAGCATGCCCGACTTGACCTCGTAGACGTGCGAGTGCCATAGCTTGCGCTCTTCTGTGGGGAGCGTCTCGTAGAGCTTGGGGGTGATCATGTACTCGACTCCGATGAGACGAGCGGTGGGCTCGTCAGAGTCGTACAGTAGGCATTGGCGAACATCGTCATCTAAGACTTGGGTGAGTAAGATGAGGGTGGTCGATAGAGTGGATAGATGTACTCAGATGGGCGCAGTAGTGGTTCGTTTCCACGGAACGCGTCGGATCATCAGCATATGCATGGAACGCGTTGAGATGAGCACAAATGTTCTTGATCGGTCTAAAGTCCTGTTCCAATGTTAACCTCCTGGTTGTGAGTCCCGCTCAGGATCTCTCACCTGTGTCACGGCCGCGCCAGCGGTCAATACCTGGTTGGTAGACGAGAGGGGCTCCCCCATGCCCTCGTTGGTGACGGGGATATCCTTGTCGTGTGAGCAGGCCATCATGTGAGTTTGTGGTGTCGTTGATATAAGATTTGCGATCGTCGTGGAGGAGTCGTTCCAACGGGCTGGTTTTAAAGCCAGCGAGCAACCACAACCAGCTATGCAGAGGGGCTACGTCATGGATAGGTCTTTCTGCTCAAGACAAGCAACGCCTTCATTGATGGAAACAACTTCAGCTGGCCCTTGGCTTCGACCGCCGAGGCGTCAGTATGACGAAGCAATGACCGACTTCCGAGACCTCTCGGCCCCAATGACCCACTCTCCCGGGGCCGAGGCCGGTGGAACTTACCCTGCAGCTCCGTTGCGAAATCACGGGATACTCTACTTTATTGTTGAGAAGCGATGGTCTCGAAAAAGAGGTTGATTCTTCTGCTAGCTATTTATTTCATGTTCTGAGTCATGGCTGTTCTATATAGCATTGTTGTGCTGCGCTGCCGTCACGGGCTTACTTTATTCCATCATGAATTAATGAGGTTGACGATGGCCACATCACCAACAACACTTGATGTTTTGAGCACCTGATATTTAGGATATCTTGAAAACAGTCAAAAGTGGAAAGCAACAAGGCCCCAACTATTCCAAAAGCCTAAATCGTGATACCTAAGCCCCTTACCAGCGTTGGCTGTTCAGGTACCTCTGGTTGACTACCAATCCTCATCCGTACCAGCCCCCAAAGCCGTTGTGGTATTTCTTCACTAGTAAACGGACATCATTCTGATTTCGCAGGCTCGCCATAGTGGCATACCGACCAAATTACACGACTTCCAGTGAGCTATATCCATAGGTTCTTGAATTCCAAGTTCTGATGCAAGACGATCTGATGTCCTTTCGCCTCCAACACCTTACATGTATGCAATACCGCTGTCCAGGCTGTCCTGCCATGTCTAATTCCGTAGATGCCACAAACGCTGGCATAGTAGACACACAAATGACTGTAAAACAAAACCGCCCTAACAAAAAGAAATCCGTATCCTTTTCTGCGCCTCGTATCCAGTCTCAGGCTCTCATTCTCATCTGCCAAAGTTCGTCTTGTCCTGCCAATCTGCTCTGTTCAAGAAGTGACAGTCTCGCTAGCCAAAGGTATCCAACCTGGTGCTTGTGAAAAAACGGGTAGGTCGGTGACTGGTAGATTCTGTCGGGAAGAAGTGGCCTCCATGAGTGTCCCTCTACTTGCCGGGGGAACAGGGCTTGACGCCGTCTGCCACGATAGGCTCAGACGCGTTCTGCTTCGAACATGAGTTAGCGCTGTTGGATCCAGACTTGACAGACTCTGCAGACTCCTCGACGGGCTGGGCCTTGCTCCAGAACCAGTCCGTGAGAGCCTCCTCCCTGTCCAGTTCATCGGCGATGTTGTACATACGGTGAAGTTCGACGCTGTCCCACTGCTCCTGGAGAATTTCGAGGTCAATGACATCCGAAGAAGCTGGAAACCAAGAGTCAGCCTCTGGGTTGAGGGTCGAGTTCCTCACGTGAGCTCGCTCGGCAGCCCTGGCAGCTCGTCTGGCTCGGTATCTGCGTCGGCGGGCAGCAGTCTTTGAGATCTGCACGGGCTGTTCGCCTTGCGCTGCCACGGGGATATTTGCAGCAGAGGCAGAGGGATCGGAGCGGGCGATAGACGTACCAGAGGAATCCATCTGCTCTTCAGCGTCGCTCAGAGGAGGCGAGGCAGCACGAGAAGTTGCGGAAGAACCGTGGGACGAACGAACGGGCGACCCGATGGGGGACTGAGCCGGGGAGCTCGACGGTGACACCGCGGTCGAACTAATCACGATTTCTTCAATATTCCTATTATATAGGAATGCCCTTCCCCGGTCTGCCTCTGCGAACCCAGGCGGGACGGGGGGCCATACGGTCCCATCCTCCTGCCAAAAAGAATTCATAGGCAGTGGAGCGCCTAGAGGGCGTCCATAGACGCTAGGACGTATATAATGAGACCGAGGTCTCTGTCGGTCCCCGGAAGCGTCAGTGAGATCGAAAATGCGGGACATGCTGACGGTGTGGTTGTCGTGTAGAGGGTGAGGGTGAGGGTGAGGGTGAGGTGTTGCTGTATGTGTGCTGTAGGCAGATGGTGCTTGTGTTGCAAGATGCTGATGGAAGGAAAACAAGTCAAGAATTGCGTGTGGAAAAAGATTTTATATCAAGAACTGAGGTTGTGTTGGCGATGTTTTGTTTTGGGGCATTCACTTTGCGTGGAGAGACTGTTCAGTTGACAAGACGGGTCTTGGCACGGCATGGAGTGAATGGGCGGAGCCATGTGCAGTGGCAGAACGGCTCGTGCGTTTGAACTCGGTTTGTGTTTTTATTCCTGAACAACAAGTGGTTCCTAGATATCGCCTTGTTCTGGGTTCGCCATCATCTTCACCCTTGCACAGGGGGAACTGAACAATAAGAACTCAGCTGGCTGTTCAACCAAGCCAAAAACCTTGTAACTAAAAGTCTCTGTGAAACTATCTCTGAATAGCTAGTAGACTACCTCATGAACTGGTACACCAAGACACAAAGTCGATTCGGTCAAGACGTCAACCTTATCCAGGTGGAGTACAGCTCGCAGTGCACGCTAGAGACGACACGAGTAGGACCTCGCAACTACTGGAAAGAGAAATCAATCATATGATATATGCAAATTAAACACAAGATTCCCGCAAAAGATGCCAACATAGCTAATGATACATATCCAGATCGGCATGTCAAGTCGACCCCGGTCCTGGCACAATAGACCACGTCTCCCCTGTAAACACCAACGACCCGTCCTGCCGCAGCTTCTCGGGATCCATATAGATCTTGAGATCCACGTTTGGCTTACCGACATTAAAGACCCGAGCAATCACATAGATGATGGGTGACACGACCGGAGAGAGTGTCGTGTTGGAGTTTTCCTGCATCTGCACGTCGCGAACCCGTCAGCACTCTGCCAAAGATGAAGCATCATCGTCCAAAGAAAAGAGACTTACCATCTGGAACTGACGCTTGCTCATGTAGAATGGCGTGCGGCAATGACCCGTCGTGGACTTGACCTCGATCATGAACAACGGCTTCTTGTTCTGCCACGCTGTTCGGTCGAGGTAGCCCTTGTCCGCCAACATCGTCGTCAACTCTCGCTTGCGGTCAAAGTATACTATATCTGCAGTTTCCCTTCCTGTCCACGGAAGCATGTCGGAGTAGTCGGGATGCACGGTCACGAACTTGCGCATCTGGCTCTGCCAATTCTCCCTACTGAACCTTGGCAGCGAAGGGCTCAGCTTGGAGAGGAGTTCGAACACCTGTGGCGGGAATCAGCAAGTCAGTTCTACATCTAAAGTGCAGTAAAGGATACACAGATTGGTCAACTTACGAATAGTTCTCCAAGAGCCCCAATCTTCATATCTCGCTCAAGGGGACCCCGCGTACGGAACTGCCGCGACAACTCAAGATCGTCTTCATCGGCGTCTGGAAGGGCGCCAAAGAGGCCGGACATGTCGTCAGAGCCCTTGCTAGGGAATATTGCCGTGCTTGCCGCCGATATGACATTGTTGACAAGCCTCAGGTACTCTACCTCATCCTCGAGGGTTGGCTCCGGAGGCCGCCCACCTACACCTTGGAACTGGAACGCCGAGTTCGACTGTGCTGATGGCGAAGAGCCAAAAACAAAGGCAGGATGTGTCGCTGTACCGAAGAGTGGCTGTGACGTTGTCGGCCTGCTCGACGCGCTCGCGTTCGGGTTCGCGTTTGGTGTTTGAGGACCGTAATCAGATGTCCAGCGTCTCTGGCGGGGAGGTTCCGTGGTAGAGGATGTAGGAGTAAAGAGTCGTCTTCCAGTGAATGACGAGTTGGATGTCGCGGGACTTCGTTGCCGCACCGGGAGTTCCGCCCATCGGGGAGGAGATCTCATATCGGTAAACTGATCGAGGAGATTATCTTCGTCGCTGGAAAGATCAACTTCGTCAATCTCTGGCTGTGCCAGATATCGAGCAATGGGATCCTCTTCGGCTTCCTCGGCCTCTTCCTCAGCTTCATAGAAGATGGTTTCGTCGTGCTCGTGGTCTTCCTGGATATCATCAACAGTCGACTCTGCTTCACCAGTCTCTTCTGCCTCGACATCAACAGTGTTTGAAGGTTCCTCAGTAAATTCGTCATGTTCCAAGTCGATTGCGTCTTTCTCCTCCTCATCGCTCCCTTGTGGAATGTCAACATCAACGATGCCCTCCGCCTCCAGGATCTGAGACATGTTGATAATGGGCGCATTCAAAACAGCATTGACAATCTGGATTGCGCGAGAGCCTGCTGGCCTCTTGATGAGTGTCGCCGGGTCCATCATCATCCACTCCAGGAACCGTCGCGGAAGGGCCGAGAAGTAGCAGAACCCCTGGGTCTTGGGATCTCGCGGAACATACACCTTTAAAACACCATCGTCCTCGCGCAAGTGTAGCTCGCTTCTCTCTTGAACATGCACCAAGTCATGGCCATCCTGAGATAGGTGTAGCTCGGAGGAGATGCCGTCCGTTTCGTAGACCTCGGTGCTGCAAAGTGTCCAGTACAACTCTAAGCTGTCGCCTACCATTCGAGGACTGTTGAAGTGAACAGCGATCCTAAAGAGTGGTTAGCGCTAAAAAATAACGAAGAAGAACCGTGAGTTACCTGTACAAGCCCTCAGCCTTTTGTCGGATATCCCGATCAGGATGCTGTAGTCTGTCCATTCGACCGCCCGCCACGGTCGAGATCTCTCTCACCATGGAAGAGAGATATCTCGTCTCCAATCCAAGCCACGAAAAGAATGGCCTCAGACGGCGAACTTCGTCAAGTGTGAAGTCGAGGATCTTGGCCTGAGGTGCGAAAATGTCCCCCAGAGACTTGCGGTCGGCGATGGCGAACTGTGTCCGACCTGTCTGTAGCTTGACAGTCCCATTGGGATACTTTATGGGAAACACCTTGCCGATAAAGATTGCCTCCTCATCAGGCAAGTTGACTTCCGAGATCAAGAGCGAATTCAGCGCCCAAATCGTTTCCTTGACGGCAGTGATTGAGGGGGAGGGCACCCTGACACTCATCTCCTTGAGCTCATCGTAGGCCATGTCTAGCGTCAGCTCTTGTACGCCGAGGAAGCTCACAAAGAAGTCTTCCAAGTCGGGATACAGATCGTTGAGCGCCACTCTTCCTTGGATTTGTGTGGCACTCGACCAGAGGCATTGACCGGCCGTGTACCAGCGGCTCGCGTTTCCAATGTTGACGTGGATCAGTTGTTCTTCGGCAAATGCTTTCCTGGGACATGTTAGCCGTAATCTTGGTCAACGCTGAGGGTTATGTACTTTAGCTTGGCCGCGTCGCTTTCGCCTAGGCCTCGCCTGATCGCATCGAGGGAGATGTAGAGGTCATTGATCCAGTCGTAGTCCTCGCTGCCGGTATCCTTTAGTGTTCGTATCTCAGCTAGATAGTGAGTCCAAGAACAATCCGAAACCCCAAGTGTTGTTTTGAAGAACTGCCTCAACACATCAAGTTCAACACCCTCAGACCGACCAAACTTTGTTCGGTAAAGGTGTTCAAGAGGATATGCGGTCTGCATATCTTCGCGAGCGTCCCAGAGACATTTGTCTGGTGATGCCCATACCGCTGGGTTGGAGCCGTGTGCCGGGACAAAGATGAGGTTGCCATCCGCAACTGCTTGCCTGGGCCAGTTAGTCCATCAAGTTTTGTGCGCAAGGTCATGATAATACCAACCTTGCTTTTGCTTGTGCATCGAGAAAACTATCGGCCTCGCGGCACCGAGCATAGATCATCTCGTACAGATCCAATATCCGGGTGTTTCGACAAACTCCTTCGGCCGGGTTGCTGTAGCGGATTGCTTTGAGGATGCTTAAGTAAAACCGGAGGTCATCAGTGTCTCCAACGCCCAGGTGGTCTACCAAAAAGCCCCATTTGCTACGGTACGTTCCCGTCGTAAGAGGATCGCCCAGCTCTAAAAACACAAAATCCTCGCCTTCAGAGTAGCGAGCATATTTACCCTCGAGCTCAGGAAGGGGAAGGTAAGTCGTTGATAGCGGTTCCGACAAGGTGAACTCATCCCCGCCCTTGCACAACACCTCCATTGCACGCAGCTCATCCATGATCTCCAAGGAGCCTATTGCTGCGTTGCCTTCAAGTCCCCAAATCTGTTGCAGTGCGCCAAGAAGGCACTCAGCACGATGTTGTTCGATATACTGGAACGCAGATGAGAGTTCCAGATTCCGCCCTGCTCCCCTCTGGGTGAGTCTAAGGTGGCGACGCAAGGAAAGCCGTTGCTCCAACCACTCCATCCAGGACCACTTGTAACCCTGAGGCGTCATTGGCTCCTCTTTAAAGTAGTCATTGTGCAGAAACGGGACCGCGAGCCCTTCTACCTCTTCTGTCGGTTTGAGAAGCTCGCTTGGGCCAAATTCATCTTCCGTGGTGAGGTAGACGTCCTGCCTGGAAGGTGAACAAGCTTTCAAGTCTTCATCGTAGACACGGTAGCCTTTCAGACTTTTCTGCCAATCCTCTTCCTCCAGCAGTCCTTCGGAAAGGTACAGGAACTTCAAGTGGCTGATAGAGGTGGTCAGCGCAGCCTCGTCTGCCACCGTAGGCGCAGGTTTTGCGAGGATCAGGGAACGGACATCCTTTACGAGCGCCTCGATGACTCCAAACTTGTCGAAAAGAGCACGTCTGTCGGGGTTGCTTGCTGCCTTTGGATCGACTAGGCTCAGATCGAGATCGTCCGGAATAGCCAGCTGTCCCGAACAATGAGAATAGTAAAGCGGTCCGTTGCCGGCAGAAACCCACGCGCCAGTTTCCAGAGGAATGAACTTTAGCTCTTTGATCCGATTCTGCGTTGACCCCAGCTTTGCAGAGTTCTTCATCAAAACGAGGGCTCGTGCTGCGAGCGAGTGCCACTCATCACTCGTCGATGGGTTCTTCATCCGGGAGGCTTCTGGTTGCTTTCTGAGATCATTTCCCACACGTGCTATCATGTCATCGCACGAGACACTCTCCAATCCGTACGGCCTCAAGAGACTTAGGTCTTCATGCGCATACTCCTTGGCGAGGTAGATCTCATCATTCATATCCATAAATAGGGGATCCCCCTTTGTGTCGCGTAGCCATGGCTGTAGGCGGCAAAGCCTGTGGATGTAGTCGAGCTTCCCTGTGCCTAGCGTGCGAAGAACCTTGACCTCTTGTATTCTTTCCGAGATCCTGTCCAGCAGGACCGACCAGAAGCTATCCCACGGGTACGCATCGCGTTGCGGTAGCCACCGCATCCATTGGTACTGGAGTGTCGAATGTCCGCAAAACTCTTGAACGGCTCTGATGAAGCAATCTGCGATTCCGGTGAGAAGCGCGCGATTCCTAAGAGAAGTGACCACTAGGCCTTGACGGCTGGCTTCCGTTACGAAATCTGTGTGAATGAGGAACTAAGAAATTGGCATCGTATCAGCTTGTCAGTGTGGTTCAAACTCGCTGAACAGAACTCACCTTGAAGCCCATCGGCCGCATCGGGAGAAAGGCAAATACGTCTTGATTCTCGATAACTGGGGTAGAAGATTCCGTCAACGGAAATGCCAGCACAACCTCTGTGGAAGAGTCGGCGCGCTCCCTTTCCTCAGAGTAGGTCCTGTTTTCGCTCCTCGGAATGTTCTCGGCCATGTATTTTGTGACATGGTATTGCCGCTCCTCTACGCCCTCGGAAGTAGTCTTTCGAATGGTTGTTGGATTGCAGCCATGGAGGGAGTAGGTTGTAGCAGAGGTCATGGTGTCGTCTTGGTCGAAGAAGGAGACCTGTACCCTGCGTAGTTTTCGGAGAAAGAGTAGAATGGTATGCTGAAGGTCCTGGAACTGAAGCCTGATCGTTTCTCGCTGCCGCGCATCTTCATCGGGATCATCGCTTGTGTGAAGCAACAGCGTGATGCGGGTCCGAGTGTCGCCCAGGTTCTCGGCTTCCTCTTCCCACACGGGCGTGACCATTCCTAGACCAGAATCTCCCTTGCGGTGAGTGAAAGAAAAGGAAAAGCCATTGGACTGGATGAACACTTTCCAGGCAGCCATGAAGACAGACTTGAACCCGATTCCCTTCTCGCCAATGTAGCCTGCAGCGCCCACTTTTGAGCTCTTACCGATGGCGCAGATGGCGCTCAAATTTTCACGCGAGAAGCCATTCTCGTTGCACTCAATCGAGACCCTGTCAGGCCGAATCTCGAACGAAACATATGGATCTTGACCACGGGATAATGCCTTGCTGTAGTCGTTGTCATCGGCGTTCTGAAGCAGCTCAAAGACGAATCTCGCATTACTTGTGTACAGATTCCTTGCGAGTCTACCTCATCTGTCAGTTTTTGATCGAATCTGACCCTCAGATGCCGTACGTACGTCAAGACAGCCGACCCGATCATCTCATCCTTGCGGAGAAGGGCTTCTTCTACTTCACGCCGAAGCTGAGGGTTGACTAGCCCGATCTGAGCCAGCTGGTCTTCACCAAGATAGCCGCGATCTTTGGCTATCTCCCTCACTAGATCGCGAGCCGTGCGCTGGACCGGCTCGGCAGCGGGAGCGCCCTCGGTGGACATAGTTCAGCGCGGCCCGGTGGACCCTTTTGAGACCCTGCGGTTGTTTCCAGGCGACGGGGAAATCGAGATCTGCAGCAAGAGAGAAGCAAAGGTGAGGGATAGGAGCCGCTCAGGACCTCGACTACGGGTTTATCGGCGTTGGAGAGCAGCTGCGACAATTTGCTCGACTAGATTCCTTCCACCTCCCTGGACCGTGACTCGTACGAGGCAAAAACAACACAACGGGAGCGCCTAATCTCATGCAGGGGCATTCAGCTTCCGGTCCAAAAGGGGGCCTGTGATTGGCTCCGACGCATCGCCAGGTGTCAGATCCCGCCGTCATCCTGGTCAGATGTAATTGTCGTCACTTTTCTTCTGCGACGAGACGCGTCTTGTTGTCGCCGTTGGAGGCGAATCTCTTCCAATGAGGGCCTATAGGTGCCGCGGCTGAATCAAAGTGTAAGATACGCGCATCCAGTGAAGTTATCCATCGCAGTGACACCCTGGCAGTCCATCAGCTTGATCTGCGAGACGATGAAACATTCCGGGGTAGACCCTGATCCCATTCCACTGCCGCAATCCCTGCATCGAGTTTTAGCGACGAATACCAGTTGAGCTTGATTACCTCGGATGGTCTTCTTTGTTCTGCATTCTGATCGCATCACTGCGATTGGGCACGAAACAACAACACATGTTCTTCACTTATCACGGGACCACGTAAACTCATAGATCGACCATGTATTTTCCTTCCTAGCACATCTGAATCACATCACGATGTAGATATTTAGTGCTCCCCTATCCCCAATGCTGTGCCTCCTCGAGAGCTGCCACACGCCTACCATGCCTAGACAGCGATTCTGCCAGAGAGAAAAGATTTGATGCTGGCGATCTTCTGTGTCGCATCGCGCACCTTGGTCACGTTGTTTGGGTCCGGCGTAAAGTTGAGTGGAGGCGCATGGTAAACGACTGGTTTCTGGGCGAGAAGCTCGGGAGGCTTGGTGGCCCATCGACTGGTCTCCAAACCAACAACACGTTCTAGCCCGTTTCTAATGTCTAACAGATAGTGTCAGCCATCTATATCACAGTGGTAATTCGGTAGGTTTGATATGCTTACCGGAGTCGAAGCTGGGGGTGCAAGGCTGATCCTGCTTGGCGGGGCTACCTGGCACACTTGTGGGTGCAGTCCAGCTGTCGCTAGAAGTGTCGTTTTCTGGTTGGGGAACTTCGGCTGTAGCCTGGACGGCGGACTCGAAAGATGGCTGGGCATCTTGATGCTCCGCGATTTCGCTGTGACGCGCAGCAGTAGGTTCATCGGCGACTGGTTGAGCGGCGGCAGACTCAGCAGCGGTAGAAGAAATCTCGGCATGAAATGGGCAGGATGATTTCTTGCCCCAAAGAGCCCGGAGCAGTGCATCGTTCTTCTCACAGAACAAGCTGTCGCTCTGGTCGATGGCAGGCCTCTGGAGAAGCACTGACTCAAGAATCTCACGACCCGAGCGACGATCACCGACATTGTCCTCACAATCAGTGCAGCTGGCGCAGCGAATCTTGGGGATATTTAAAAAGTCGATGGCACCCGTGCCGGTGACCTTTTCAACGCTGCCGCAAGTTCCAAAGAAGCAAACACAGGAGCCACGAGCGCCGACACAAGTGAAGCGCTGCTGGGCAACCAGGTGAAGTCTGCCGCAGTTGAAGGTCAGATTGGGAGGCTTGAGCGGTGCGCACTGCGCGATGGCGATAACCTCACGGCACATGGTCGCGAATGGTGGTGTAGTTTCGTGAGAGGAGTGTTGGACGAGATGCAGATGAACAACCGAGACCTTCTTCAGACCTGTGATGAGGAAAGAAGAGGGAGAGAGAAGAAGAAGGAGGCAGGAGGATGATGAGAGGTAAGAAAGTGAATGAAGAGTAAGGTATGAAAACCCTAAGGCTTAGTAAATGGAACATGCGTGCCTGAGGAGAGGCAGGATAGGCACGAGCAGGAGCCAGCAGGCACTGGCAAAGAGTGACCGGCAAGTGCCAGTCGAGCAACAACCTTGGAACGGGCAAGAGGGCGGTATGGAAGGCCACGTGATTGATGGAACGACCGAACAGATAAGGCAGTGATTTGAAGTGGTAATGGATGATAGTGATAATGCTTCGGAAATGTTCTTGAACATCCGACTTTGCATACACAGTCAGTGACGGGAGGAGAAGCTCCTTCGACAGGGCGGCCTGCGCAATTCGGTATCAATTTCTGCCTATTTCGGCGTTCAAAAACTCCAGACCTCTCCTATTATAGCTCTAACCAAGCAGAATTGGTTTGAATTCAGGCCCTGGCGCGCACGAATTTGCCAGCGCCGAGTCCAACACCTGCCCAACTCCTCGACGTTCGTATACGCCATTCTCTTCGACTACGAACATGATCCAGAAGAGATCCCACTCATCTAAATTACCCCTAATCTTTGGAACAATTGGAAGAGCTGATCCGGCGATTGGCTGATAAGAGTAAGACAGGATCAGGCACTCTACTTCCTGGCCGGGCGTGTACGAAGAAACGTCGTCCAGGTGCAAGGATCCCACAACTTCACCAGCTGGAGACAAAAGAGGCGCCCCTTGTACTCCTTGAGAAGGCGAGTCGCGGTCTTTGCCGTTGATAGACGCCGATTGCCGCTCAGGGTCTGAAGCTGGCAGATGACCGGCGACAAGACGAATCGAGAGGGTGCGAGAGCAAAGGAGATGGTATCTGGGGAATGACCTGGCTCAAGTCAGTGTCGCTTCTCCCAAAACTCTCCCTATAACCCTCAAACACGAGACTTTTGGTTACGGAACCTCAGGAACAGGCCCATCGCTGGATTTTCTGAGCTTCTTATTCAGTTTCTCAACGCATTCGACTCTCCCATCCACCGCGTCACCATCCTCGTCGCCAATCACGTTCTTGATCTCACGAGCTGGACCTTCTCGAAACTCAAAGTCGATCTCGTCCTCGTCGCGCGCACACGTTGTTGGACCGCCCGACTGTTTCCGCTCAAGCTGGCCTATCGCTGTTGTACATTTAGAGGAAGACCTTTGTGGATGAAAGAACACCTTCCGTACTCACCATATCGACGCTGTCCCAACCAGGGGTCTAGGTACAGCCAAGCAAGCGAGTCTATAATTTCGGAGGCCGTATTGTCAAACTCGGCTTGGCTATTGATCTGATCAAGGTAATACAGGCCTCCGGATCCCCCCTGTGCACTGTAACTCATGCCATGGCGGAAGCAAGGTCGCGGGAAACCACTTCTATGCGTAGCAAAAAAAGCCAACGGAAAGCCCTGTAAGCTTTGAGGTCGTCTCAGGTTTGCTACGACCTTTTCATCAAGGACGTGAGAATATCGATCTGCCAGTCGCTGCATCCGACAGGGTTCGTCATAACCGTCAACGCATTCCGTCTCATTCATGACACCGCACCTTTTCCAAACCTCCCACGGGATAAAAGTCTTGGTTCGCAGCCAGTTGAACAAGTTTTCCGATCCTTCTCTGGTATCATCGGGCCAATGGTAAGTTTCGCGCGGCCACGTTATCTGACCTGCCCATCCCGCCCAAGAGTAGCTAGCAAATCCGGACCGTCTGCGTAGCCGGCCATTCGAGGAGACAAAGAGAAACGCTGCGTCAAGATAATAGGCTGGGAGTCCCTCTGTCAGATAAGAGCTCAACCCAGCACTGAGCGGGCGTAGGATCCCCGAGAGGGCACGGATCGCATCACCATCGTGTCGCAGTGTCCGGCTCGAGTATTCTTCGCAGAGGGTTTGGTAAGTCGACCATGCCTCTAAATTGCCTGCTTCAGAAGTCGGAAGACGGTCTACGCTGCTATTATCCGCGTCTGTCCAATCAGGTAGAAGTTCTGCAGCAGTTTCCTCACACCAGTCTGCTTCCATGCAGCGAAAGTACACTTGGTCATTGACAAAGACAACAGTTCGTCGAGGCAGAACAAGCTCCTGAAATTTCCAGCCCCGCTGATTGTAAACGGTGTCTCTCAAGTGCCAATCAAGGCTGTAGGTCACTACCATCCTCATCTTTGAGTTGAGCTGAGCGATGTCCTGCGATGGCTGCCTCGATCCATGTCTGACTCCCGGTAGTCCTGCTTGGGCATCGGCTCCCGAAGCAGCGATGATTGTAAAGTAAGAACCCTTGTATATGGAGTTCATCATTCCGATACCAATTTTGATGTCACGCTGGTCATCTTGAATAAGACAGAGCATGTCTACCCAGAGATATCTTTCACCCAACGAGCGCGCAAAGTCGACGGCGTCGGTAAAGGTGCGTGGAAGCTCGGATATGACAGAATCAAGAGACCTTGGCGTCTGTAGCTGCTTGTGGTTGCCACTGTGAAGCTGGAAGGTCGAAATCAGGCCCCGAACATAACTCAAGGCAACGTATCTAGTATCCAAAGGCATGCGTCTGATGCAATTGTCTTTGAGGTCCACGAGTCGAAAGTTGGAGGTCTTTTCCTCGCCAAAGTTTCGAGTCTCAAATTCTTGGGAACTCTGTCATATACAACATTAGCTCGAGTGACGAATTCGATGCGCATAAGTTATACTCACCAAATCAAAAGGGATATGACAGCACTTGTTCCCGTGGATCTCTTCACATCGCTGCAGCCATGAGCGTACCTGTGAAGTCGAAATCGGCTGTCCACCAACGATTCTCGCGGCATAAGGGCCAAGCTCTGGTTCCAACTTGTCTAGCCCTTCGGTGATAAACATGATTCGTGTTGCAGACAATGATGGGTGTGAGAGTCGAAGGCAATGTTCGCGGGGGAAAAGAGCAACGCGGACCGGCTCTTGACCGCCGTGTCCCTTGTCGACAGTCTCAAGGCGTGCCTTTCCACATGCGGCCGATATGATCCGACAGACAGGACATTTATCCCTTTTTCGAAGTTCATCCAGTGTACCCAGTGGGTAGCCACTCTCATCAATACCAAGTGCATCTGCAAGCACGCCAGAGGAGGGCAACTTGCCATTGTGAGCTCCGATGTTATGGAGTCTCTCGCAAAGCTCTGTGCACTGCACCTGTTCGGGATTATCTGCCGCATTCGCCATCCTTTACTAGGTAAACCGCCGACAAGTCATGAACTGGTGATCGAGTTAAACCACGAGTTGAAGCCTTCGGACGAGATGCTGACAGGAAGTTGATGCGGAGAAAGCGATCCGTCGTCATCCTTGTTCCACCCATGTTCAATCACCTACTAAGTTGGTCTGAGGGTCTGACCCACCTCTCATCCGCTTGCTCCCCTGTCACGAGTTTGCGGTGCATGCATGCGTATCTTACATAGGGGTATTATCTGAGTTTATCAATATGACGTTGCCCATAACACTCAGGGCTTGATCAGAACAGTAACTCTGCACGAAAATAATTCACGTTCTTTTAGCTATCCCACCAATGGGGCCAACTGGTTACAAAAAGGCTGTAATACATCAAATGCCTGCCCCCAAAGCCCCAGTGGCGGGCGGTCCGGCGGTCATAATCGCTTAGTTGTGGAAATGGAAGATACTTGGAGTATATGAGTAAAGCTCATGAAGATATTAGGAGAGAAGGACAAAAACAAAGAACGAATCCTGTTGGGTTGATGGGACCCTATATTCGGGCTCTCTACTGCTGTAACAGATTTTCTTACTAAAGACAGATACTTTGACCAGTGACCATCTGTTGCATTTATTCTAGTGGCCTGAGTGCATAACTACGAAATTATCATTACTTGAACGGTCCGTAAGAAGCTCACGCTTTTGTCCATTGACACGAACATTATTGCACGAACCTTCCGCGCCCTACTTCGTCAACTTCTATCACTTCCTCAAGTTGCTTTGAACCACGAGGAGAAACGCCCTAATGGTAGTTTCTCACTCTTTCCTGTTTTCAATATATGGACTTGGGTAATAGTTTATTTCCTCTACCTCTTGACTATCTACTACAAAAGCTGGCAGAGGACAAATGATCCAAAACAAAACACAAACAAACAGGCAATGTAAAGATCCGGCACTCTCACACACCCTACCTAGAACGGAAGTCTTGCAAGGTAATGACCCTCCGAGGTTTGAACAAAGACGCGATCCTGCAGCCATATTCTCTCAAGACATCATCAAGGCAGCGGCGAGTGCAGCCACTGACATGGCACCAAATACGCGCGTAAGACGCGACGAGGCACCAGATGTGTTCTCGGGAGTAGCCACGCTACTCGAGGTTTCCGTGCCAGTAGCAGATGCATCGTCATCGGCGGATTGTGCGTCGGTTGTAGCGCCAGCCTTTTGAGATCCCGAGCGGGAGGCCGTGAGAAGTTCCAGACCGCTGGTGATTGTCACAGGAGCGTATTCAAACTCAAAATCTTCCAGCCCATCGGAAGAATACAGGGTCACAGTAGGGGAGCCGTCGTTGTTACCGCCATTGTTGATGGAGGTGCATTTTTCAGGGATGGTCCTGCTCATCTCGCAATGCATAGAGAACTCCCACGGTTCCTCGTAGCCAGGCATGGTGATGTAAACATCGAATTCGCCCGTCTTGGCCGCACCGGGAGGCAGAGTCTTGCTGGCCCAGGGCCCAAGAGTGATGGAGTTGTTGTACGTGCCGCAGTCATTGCTATCGGTACCAGGGGGGCAGTTCAAGAGGTATGTGGTTGCGGTGGCATCGGCGCCAAGGACCTCGGCAACAAGAGGCTGTTCGCCGTATCCGGGGAGAAGAAGCGAAGTAACGAGTGAAGAAGGCATTTTACTAGCGGTAAAAGAGTGTATCGAGTTGGAAATGTAAAGAATGATTGAAGTTGAAAGAAAGAGTCAGCAGATGAGAAATAATCGTAGAAAGGGATGAAATTGACGCGCTAAGACGTCCGAGACAGAATGGGGAATAGCGGCGTAAGACGTGAGACGCGTGATAAAGCATCCAATCAATATAGGACGTAATATTGATAAAACAGTAGCGAACAGCGGCTGGGGTCCGGATCGCGGCGATCACTGGATTTAGACATATAGTTAGCCTGGACTGAATCCTGCAGGCACGACACCAATCAGCCACTGACGTTTAATTTTCACTGGCTAAATAACTCCTAGGAAGGAGAGCTCTTTGCTATCTACCTAGTAATGTTCGGGTTTCTCTTCTAGAGATGTCACTTTTGTGGCATCTAAACCTTTACTAACACAAACTAGCATGACTGCTAACCCGACAGCATCAGTCTGTCGCAAGTTTGAATAGTGATACGAAGAATCAACAGGGCTCGGGTCACACAAAGACTTCTAAGAATTTCCAGCGTCTCCCTGAATCATAGTTACACTATTGCGTTTTATCCGTGGTCGGACTTGCAACAGTCCCAATTTTAGGTTGAGATAGGGAACTATTTATGTTCGAGTACAATGGATGTCTACGTTTATCTCTACTCCTTTCTACACATGGCGTTAGAGATAAGTTATAGACTAAGTAGTATCAAAGCCCTGTAATACTGGGAATATGAGCTTGAACTAAGTAAGTAGATACTTAGAAACCAGACCATGTATGAGAAGGCTCCATATTGGATAGCGAGACGGCTTCTCTAGATTGCTAGACTTTTACGTTTTTACAGTCTCTTCTGTTGTTGCCAGACTTGATCAATAGTATTAAATACTACCCGGTCAACGCCTCTTCGCATGCGACTGGTGATGTCGCCAAAACATATCTTGTCTGACGGCCGATTTGAGATGTCAACGTTCTTGACCTTGCTCACCACTACGTAACCCTCTCAACAGAAACGTAGAATAAAAGGCCGTTTGGCAACCATCATCACTAACAGCTCGTCGCTCTCTTACACCTCGGACCGCAGAAGGATGCCATGGTTGCCGGTACTTTTGACTTGTGAGCCGACAGGGTTGTGCATGAGCTGGTCATTGCTTCAAGCCTCAGAGAAAGAGAAATACTTGTAAGAATGAATCGGCCTGAAAATCTGCACGAACCTTTGAGTCGCGAGGGCTTCTGAAAGTTCAACTAGATAAAGTGATCGAGCGGGATATCAAAGGCGAATAAGGCGGCGGGCAAAGGAGAGGAGGCCTAAACGAAATAACGCATGTTCAGGTCTGCCAACATATTCAAAGCATGGACTAGTCACATGCGAAGAGAAACTATCAGGTTCGGTTAACCTCAAGATCAGCAAAATATCTATGTTACTGGCGAGATGCAACACTGGTGGAGCATCTTTCCAGGAGTAATATCCTCCAAGCGCTCAGCCTCATAATTCTGACACACATGGTGTGCCAACAGTCAGCGGAAAACGTCAGACTGAGATTTATTGTGGAGAAGGTTGAAAGGATTAGACCCTCATCTGATCACACAGCTGCCCCTTGGCGTAGTAATTCTACAAGCAGGCAGCTGAGTTCAGCTTGGCGGGTCATGTTGACCTAGACAATGCAACCCGTGTTGAAAGTCGGGGTAAATTGGGCCCGAACCACCGGGGTTGTCTGGGGACTCCCGATCTTGCCTGGAGTTTTATGTATGTTGGTTGTTCTATGTATGCTGACATCACATCACAGCCCCGGGAGAATCTGTGTGGTGGATTTTAGAAGCCACTGTCTGTTGGCCACAGAGATGAAGCTCAAGTCATATTCTCAAGGATGACCTCATTGTACAGACAAGGATAACTCTTTGCTTGACCGGGCGAATCTCACGAGTTGATCATCAAGATGATCGGCGATGCACAGGCAACAGTTTACAGTACATACATAGTAGTAGAGAGCAGTCGGCTAGCCCCGACATAAGCGCGATCAGCAGGATCGAGGCCATTGATTGACGTCAAGCGCCGTGTTTTGCCCTTTGTGGTTGAGAGAGTGACGCAAGCCCAGACTAAGCGACATGGCGCTGCTGGGAATTTAAGCTTGGCATTTAAGCTTAATCGGCAATAAGGAGAAAACCACCGCCCGTTGTTAGGACCCGAGGGCGCCATTCCCGGCTTACTGCAGGGTTGTTATGCCGTCGATCGCTATTGTACAGTGGGATCTGGCGTTTTTGGCAAGCCATTCGGAACAAACAAGTTTTCTATGCGGCTCCTTATGCACGGAACCGAGAGCACGAGATTCGAATTGACCTTTGAGGCTATGTCGATTGGTCTCCTACGTTGAAAACAGAACAACATTCGGGGCTCTTTGGGCGAGACGAAAGGAAGCTTGCAAGCACTGGATGCAATCCAACGTCAATCAATGAAAACACCAAAGCTAGATATTGACGGCCTCGACTTTCCCTCTGCTCGCCAAGTCAGCATCATGTGTAACCTCCCAACATATCCCTCAAAATGGACCCATTGTTCCTCCCAGGCAGCACAGTATCAAGAACTTATGCGGTTCTTACATACAACCAACACAGCTTGGATAACGTCATAGTTGAGGTTGCCGAGACTGGATTCACCAAAGTTGGAGCCGCCAGCAGCCAAAGGAGCCGCGTAAAGCCAGACGATCGTCGTCTTGGCAGAAGCCATGGCACCTCCGCTTCTCCACAGTCCACCCTCCATCAACGGTTCTTTGATTTGGAAAGTGAAGCGTTCTGGTTCTTGGGACTCTGCTACTCAAACGCATATAATAATTGGGTCGTTCCCATCCATTAAGCTCGACGTAACCCAGAGACTCCAGACCTCGACTTCCGATCATCCCAAAACCCGGGGCCCCAACTCCATCCCCACAACGGCCAGCAGACCAACCGCTGCAGACAAGATCGCAGTCTCTGAACTACCCAATCAACTAATCATTGGCAGTCCTGCCTCGGAGGTTGACCAACTGGCACAATGCCGCCCCCAAGAGTCGATAATGAGGCTCCTTACCAGGATGAAGTGACCGCCGATCACCATAATCCCAGCAGTAATGCAACTTACGACGAAAAGAATGCGACCGGCGAGCGCCAGGTGTCCAAAGCCGCCCTCCTTCGCAACCCGTTGGTGGGACTGAGCCGACAGGAGCTTCTTGCCGACGTGGATGCTTTTGTCAATGAGAAGGGTCTCTTTGACCACCGTGAAGACTTCCGCAAAGGTGCCCTGGTCGCTCAGGTAAACAACCAGGCCGGTGCCTTTGAGAAGGTTGACCTGCTCGACGAGGACGACAGGGCAATCCTTCGCAAGGAAGAAACCCACCGCTGGCACCAACCCTTTATGCTCTACTTCCTCTGTTCTCTGTGCGCGGGCTCGGCCATCGTACAGGGCATGGACCAGACCACGGTCAATGGTGCACAGGTTTGTCTCCCTCGGCCGCGCTCAACCTGTTATAGAAAGCTAACATCAGGAAGGAATTCTACAACGAAGAGTTCGCGATTGAGGGAGAGTGGATGCAAGGCTTTACCAACGGAGCACCCTATCTTTGCTCAGCCCTCATCGGGTGCTGGACCAGTCCCATTCTGAACAGGTGGACTGGGCGCCGAGGTACAATCTTCATCTCATGCCTTATTTCTACTGCTACTGGTTTCTGGATGGCCGCGAGCACACAGTAAGTTGCTAACCGCGATACATTCGGCCTTTAGCTAACGTTATAGCTACGCGAACTTCCTTGTTGCTCGCTTTATGCTTGGGTTTGCCGTTGGTGCCAAGTCGAGCACGACCCCTGTCTACTCTGCAGAGTCCACGCCAAAGAACATCCGCGGTGCGCTCACCATGATGTGGCAGGTAAGTTAAACAGGTCCATATCTTGTCAATACTCGGTGCTAATTACATGGCTAGATGTGGACCGCATTTGGCATCGCCCTTGGCTTCATCGTTTGCGTTGCCTTTGAAAAGGTCACCATCATTGGCGGCGAAAACTCTCCATGGCGCTGGATGATGGCTTCAACCTCTGTCCCGCCACTTATTGTCATGCTACAAGTCTACTTCTGCCCCGAAAGCCCTCGCTGGTATATGGAAAGGGGCCAGTTTGACAAGGCGTACCGGTCGGTTAGGAAACTACGCTTCTCCGGGGTCCAAGCGGCCAGAGACATGTACTACGCATACAAGCTCCTCGAGATTGAACGCGGTGAACGAGAGGGCAGGAACCTGCTGAAAGAGTTCTTCACTGTTCGTCGAAACCGGCGTGCTGCCCAGAGCGCGTGGTTCACCATGGTGAGTTGCCCAGCAAGAAATGCTCTTGTTGCACTTTTCTAACATGCGCCTTTCTAGTTCATGCAGCAGTTCTGTGGTGTCAACATTATTGCCTACTACTCGACGTCAATCTTCCAGAAGGGAGGTTATAGCAAGTCCGACGCCCTCCTCGTCTCGATGGGTAGCGGTATCATCAACTTCCTCTTTGCTATCCCCGCCATCTACACGATCGATACTTTCGGCCGGCGCAACCTGCTACTTGTCACTTTCCCCCTCATGGCCCTTTGCATGTTCTTTACGGCTGGTACCTTCAAGATTGAAGAAGATAATCCATATAGCCAAGCGCGAATTGGCTGTATCACGACGGGACTATATCTATTCATGGCAGTCTACTCTCCTGGATTGGGCCCGGTGCCTTTCACCTATAGTGCCGAGGCCTTCCCTCTCCACGTTCGAGATATCGGCATGGCATCTAGCACAGCCATCACTTGGGGCTTCAACTTCATCATCAGCCTCACCTGGCCACCGCTGAGCAAGGCTTTCAGTGACACGGGAGGTTTCTGCTGGTACGGCGCATGGAACATATTCGGCTGGATCTTTTGCTACTTCATGCTGCCTGAAACCAAGAACCTGACCCTGGAAGAGCTTGACAACGTCTTTGGCGTGTCAAATAAAGAGCATGCTGGCTACTACCTCAAGAAGCTGCCGTGGTACCTCAAGAAGTACCTGCTCTTTCAAGATGTCCCGCCCTTCCCTCCTCTCTACGAGTTTGCGGCCAATGATGGTCACTATCCGGAGGAGAAGCCTTCAGTGCGCCACGCGGAGGGTCGCTCGACTGGACAGAGCTCTGATGATGGCCAGGTTTTGACTGGAAGGCAATAGTTGATGCGACTGATTGTCACATTGAGCGAGTGGTTGTAAATAGTATTATGATAATTAGCTGGATGAGGATCCTGGGGGTAGGGGGTAATAGCATGGCTGCTCCAAGACTACCAGTATAGCTGGAAATAGCGGGCTAAATGGAATTGAGAATTATAATGAATCAGTCCCTAAATAAGCGCTTAAAGTATCTACCTAGGTAAACCTAAGAAACTCTAAAGTCTTGACAGTACAAGTTTACCATCGCAAGGTCATGACTGCCCAGGAGAAAAACCAAAGTCTCTCGAAGACCGCATGATCGATTTTCTTGGCCGTGCCACTTCCGTCGATATCGACTACAACGACTACGAAGATGTTATAGATGAATTTCTAGGTGTCATCCTCCAAGCAGGGAGACCATTATTTGCCCCAGAGGATGGCTCACACCATAGCCCGAGTCTGCATGTTCTGCTATTCGCTGAAATTCTTACTTTCCGTCTGGTTGGGGCAGCGGATGGTAAACCGAGCGTTCTCGTTATCGATCCTACAGAAACTTACACTTGTGTCACCGACGAGGAAGGGTTTGATGATACTACAGAAAACGATTTCGACTTTGACGCAAGCCTCACTCAACACTCCACGGAGAAGATCCTCGTTTCGGGGAATTTTGTGAGGGGCGGCGGTCACACTGCATGTCGAGTTCAGATTGGTGATGCCGAGCTTTTCTGTATTGCTCAAGCTGCAGGTGGAGGTTTAGTCGGATCAGCCGTTGGCCGAGAATTATCACGCCTGCACGACATGTGCAGAGCTTGCTCTCCCAACCCTAATACGCCCCTTCGCGTCCCTCGACTTGTAGGATACGTAAAGCACGGCAAAAGGGGCCGCATCGTTGGGTTTCTTCGCCAATGGACACCTGGGGGCCGTCTCAGCGATACGACTGAAAGCCCGTGGTATACGAATGAGAGGGATTCCCCGCCGTTCTATGAAGACTTGCAGAGAAGCCTCTAAAGAAGCTTGGCACGACCTACGGTCCATGAGATTGCATCAAGAGGGCTTCACCTTATTTGCTTCCTTTTTGATTGCTCTTTTGGTGGCCTCTATCATTTGTATCTCTTTACATTCTGCTGGGAAACTCGGTACCGCGTCAGGTTCTTGTCATCCTGATGGTGAATTCAGCCTGCACTACAACACTTACAACTGGTGGGCACCAAAAGGCTTTTTTGAGACAACAATCAGAGCGGGTGAATTTAGCTTTACGGTAGTCAAGTTGGTTGATGTAACGTGGAATTTTGTAAGTGTACTTTGCTCAGACCGCTCACATTCGGCAACTATAGTCCCAAAACTAACATTAACTAGGTAGTCGGCCGAGGCGGGCAGACCATACTGGCATTGGTATCATGGTGAGCCTTTTCCGAATACCTCGCAATATCTATTGCAGTCAAGCCTGCCACTTACACCACTTTCTGGCTTCTGACTTGCCAGAAGGAGCCATCTTTAATCGCCATTCTACGCATGTCTCGGCAATTCCTGTTACACGGGCTTGCCTCAAAGACGGCGATGTTGTTCATAACTTGGTCAGCTCTACTAGTTCTTGGATTTCCGACATTTATGAGCTCTATGGCTGGATATACCACTATCAACACTGCCTATATTAACGTGGAGGGTGTTGGCCTTACCCACTTCTCCAATGTCTACCCAATCGCCTTTGTGATTGAGGACGGATCAAGAATTAATCTGACTGACAACGCCAACGTACCGGACAAAGCTTGTGCTTCTATTTTGAAAGAGCTTGGTCAAGAGCTTTCTGGGCCGATGCTGGAGAAGGGAGGAAGATTCCGACGTCTGTATTATAGCTCGTTCTCAAAAGACAAGGCTGACGAGTGCGAACTATTCTGGGAAGTGGTCGATTGTAATTATTTTAAGGCCCACACATTCATGAGAGTGCTGATCGAAAATGGTATCATTGACATTGGATGCGGATATAGATGTGACCACCTATGGTTTTCGCGCCAACGAACCCGCGGGTATTAAGAACGAAACCAAGATAGGCGATATAAGACTGCCTGCACCACCGCTCAATATATCGGGTTTCAACCATCCGATGAACAGCCCTCGTATGACTTCCGAAGCATCAAAAAAACTGGTGTTTCAGAATCCCCCGAGATTTGATGTTTCAGGGGACATGTACAATTCAACAATGCTGGAAAATGCTGGTATCTGCCAGCCTGTTCGGGACGTAAGTCGCTGATGTGTGAGAGCCTTGAAACAATTTTAAAACACTAACAAGACGGCATTATCTAGGAGTTTCAAAAGTTCCAGAGGTTCCAATGGGGATTTTCTTTCTTGCAACTCTTTCTGTTCGTCGTGCTCCTCTTGGTCTGGACAATAGGCATTATCCTACTTCGAGCTAAAGCCTACTTCACCCTCGAATTCAACGGATTTCCAGAGATCTCCACAAGCTGGAAAGGGTTCTTGGAGTTTGCTGATGTCGTCCAGGCACAAATGAACAGTGCTGGGATCGACTACAAGACTCTCAATGACGACGAGCTCAAGAGCCAAATCGAGGATCTCCTAAAAGGCGGCTCTGTTTCGTCCTCCCAGCAACTCCTCCAAGGATCTTACAGCATACAGCGTGGTCTGAGAGGATGGATGAGGGAACAAGTGTGGTGGATCGTCGCTCTTCTTCTCTGGTCCGTTGTTGTTATTGTGAACTGCATCCTCCATTACGACGGATCAGTATTTAACGGGTCACCCGAGTCTTTATATGAGGCCTTCAGGATTCTTTCCTTCGTCTTTATTGGTCCGTTAGGGGCGGTCGTCGTCTATCGTGCTGTGGGTGGCAAGTTGACAAGGTCTGTCTGTTTCCTACTATTCTGTGGACTGATGGTAGTCTTCCACTTTTTCATCCCCTATTGGTCGATTACCCCGGGAGTATTTGTCGGTGCTAGCCTTGTACTTGCAATTGGATCCACCCCAAAGAGCAAAGCTTTCTTGTTCTTGTTATCGTTCGGGCGTAATATCATGGGGATTTTGACATATGGTTTTATGTATATGGGCTAGATGGGCGTCGGCATCTCTACTTATAATTGGAAAGAAAGGAATGCCTACGAATGGCCTTTGACTTCGCACGACTTATTTTTCTAACCGTAGCCTCCAGCTTAGCTAAAGGAGTGATACGACTAGTGAGACTACAAAGGCGCATCATATGCCTTATCTAAAGTTGTGATTGAGAGCTGCGACAAAACTTTGCGTGACAAAGGCTGTAATCGAAGAAATACTTATTTCAGCTCTTAAAGAAATCTGATAGCCGAATCGTTATAGTAATATATACTTATAAAATAGTGGCATGTTTGTGTATATAAAACCCTCAGGAGTAAGTCAGTACCTAGGTGGAAAGTAAGTTAGAGAGTACAACCTAGAAATCGGTTGCATACACAACCGCCTTTCGTCAACCGTATCATTAGAGGTGATCCACTCATTAGAGAGCAATGAGCTTTGCCTGAAATTAAGAATAATGAGAGCGCGTGTGCTGGTCTCGACCTCCTTTACAGTGATAAAAATGCAAAAACGGGCGAACTGATGTCCCGTAGAAAAGGCCACGGAGCAACAAACTCCCCGGCGCCTGAACTTGTTCTTTTTTAGGTGCATAGTCCGGGCGTCGTTCTAACGGAGTCGGACCTCGGCATGATTAATTTGAGTGGCCAATTGAAATCTCGTAAAAAGTTGATTCGTGCTACAACTCGCGACAGATAAAGTCGTGATCGCGCCTTTTCTTCCTCTGGTGTTGTATTTTGGTTCATCCTCACTCAATCTCAGCATAATGGCAGAATCGCTGCTTTCCCAGCCCCTGAAGCTGCCGTGCGGCTTGACATTGCCCAATCGACTCATCAAGGCAGCGCTCGCGGAGCAAATGTCGGATTGCCAAAAGCTTCCCACCCCGGCCCAATTCGAACGAACCTATGGCGGCTGGGCGGATGGCGGCTGGGGCATGGTCATGACTGGCAACGTTCAGGTCGATGAAAAGTTCCTGGGCTCGCACGATGATAACGCCATAAACGCGAGCTTGCCCGAGGATAAAGTGCTCGAGGCATACACAAACCTAGCCTCGGTCTGTCGGCGCGCAGGAACACCAGCAATCATGCAAATCTGCCATCCTGGCCGACAATCTCCGCTGGGAGCTGGCACACGCTCTATCTGGTCCAAGACACTTGCGCCGAGTGCTGTGCAACTCGACATGGGCTCGGATTTCATTGCGAGACTTTCAACTAGTCTCATCTTTGGCACTCCGATGGAAATGTCTCTTTCAGACATCGACGCCGTTGTCCAACGCTTTGCCAATGCTGCCAAAGTTGCCTTCACAGCCGGATTCGATGGAATAGAGATTCACGCCGCTCATGGTTATCTGCTTGCTCAGTTCTTGTCTGCAAAGACAAACCTCCGAACCGACGCTTACGGCGGGTCAGTAGCAGCCAGAGCCAAGATTGTCATCGATATCATCAAGGCCATCCGTGCTATTGTCCCCTCAACGTTCTGCGTCGGGCTTAAGTTCAACTCGGCTGATCACCAATCTTCAAAAACTGATGGGGCTTCTACCGAGCTGCAAGATTGTCTTGACCAAGCCACTATGCTCGCGGAGGCTGGCTTGGACTTTTTGGAAGTTAGCGGTGGAACATACGAAAACCCAACAGTAAGCATTGTTGTCTTAATACTTTTAGAAGCGGGAATACGAGCTGACTATGGACTTCAGATGTTGATGGGAGCCGACAACGTGCAAAAGTCCGAAAGGACAGCAGCGCGCGAGTCTTTCTTCCTCGAATTTGCCCGCGAGATGAGAGCCAAACTTCCAAACATGCCCTTGATGGTAACCGGAGGCTTCCGCACTCGCGCAGGCATGGAAGCAGCGCTCAACGAGGGCGCATGCGATCTCATCGGCATCGGCAGACCTGCGATTTTGAATCCGTCTCTACCACTCAACACCATTCTGAGCACTGAGGTACCTAGTGAAGACGCAAAGGTATATGCGCGAAAGGTACAGACACCTTGGCTATTGAAGCGATTTGGTCCTAAATCTGTTGGAGCAGGCGTCGAGAGTGTAAGAACAAATGCCCTTAAGCTACACGAATATTGCTAATATCAGTTAGACATGGTACAGCAAGCAGATGCAAAAAATAGGGCAGAAGTGAGGGATAGGGAGCAGGCTTGTAGCGGACGACGTGGGCTTCTTGAAATAGAGTCGTCTTAACGAGGGAAACGAAGGCTTAAGGGGTGTTTGGGGCTCATTCACTAGGGGTCAACCTGATCAAGAGTCTGATAACGAAGATGAAGTAGGAAGGCTCAGGTTGCTTAAGGACTATATTTTAGAGACCATAACATATATAAGGAAGCTAATAGATCAGATAGACTTTTTTCACTATATCACTAACAGGTTACGATATACAAATAACATGGGCCATTCATAACCAAGCAACTTGTGATCAAGGTATCAGATATCGATGATCCCAAAAGTTAGCTATCGCGTTGATCCTTGTCCAAGTAAGATAGCTGGCCGCTGGACGGGGACCAATTAGTTCCGAGCATACCTTGTTGCGTAGGCCAGGAGAAGCCGTTTTTCCCGGCCGTGAATCTTGGCTTTGGTATGATGAGAGCCTTGAGGGAGAGCCAGTCTCTCCAATACGGGCGACAACATGGCACGAGGCTCATGCAATGCACCTGATGTAGCCCAAAGTTGGCAACTGCTTCTGAAATCATGGGGCAGTGCTTTACAGAGAACACGAATAGTCTGCTTTGCTGCCCTTGTAGATCTTGATCTTTTAATCGAGATGGACATAATCAACGTAGCGGAGCACGCGGATCTTCAGAATGAGGTCAAATACTTGGCAGGCCAAGGCGATTCTACTTGGCGAGGATGCGCAAGTGTAGGACCCGTAGGTATTTGAAGCAGAATAAAAGCCCATAATGCCAGTCCAGCTCTTAGGCATCTATATTCTAACTGAAGGTCTATCTTTCATCATGAGTTCCCCCGGTCGCCTTCGTCTCGCTGCAGCCTTATACGCCTGCCTCGCTCTACCAATCTCTGCTTAAATCGCCAACAACACTAGATGCTCTGCTTCCATCCAGGACATCAGCCAAGACGACGTCAGGTTCAAATCGACGGGGGCTATCTTGTATGAATTTCCTGAGCAGGATCCTTGGCATCTCTCTCTGGCTCTCGCCGACATCCGCACAGAGAACTTGCGGTTTGGACCCCGGGTCACGTCACAAGATCTAGGCGTCCTCATCAGTATCCCAGAGTCCCCTTTCACGAGCCAGGAGGGAAAAACACGCCACTGTGCGTCTATAGGATGGACGGATATAACACGACTTCGGACGCAGGTGGGGACGAGGATGCGAGTAGTTCCTACAACGGCATCCTCAGCGAAGAATGCCAGGAAGCTCTGCGAAAGGTCTCGCCGCCAATTGATGGTCGTTTTCCTCGTGTAGATATCGCAGACGTCTGTGGTCAGCCCATCCGTATGTGGAACTGTATGTCTTCTCATCCCCCCTCCTAGTCCCGCGAGTGCATACCCCTCGTGGTGTGGTCTCATGTTGATTTCAATTGACTCAACATCAGAATATTACCTAAGCGTATTTAAACTGCGAATATACAATAACTTTCAATATGTGACCTTGATTCTTGATATACCTATCTGCTTGATATTCCATTCCATATTCACACACGACTTGTTCAAGTCAGCTAGGTTTGCTCCTATATATATATCACGTTTAAACCATTCGAAGCAAACATGTCTAGTTCCACGAATATCCACAACCTCATCTCATGCTCAACGCAATATCCAGTCCGAGAGGCTTCCTCAAGAACCCCTCTCGCGTCTCCATGATCTCCTGCTTGAGCTCCACGCTGTACCTCCGAGCCCACGTTGCCGCGATGAGCTTCATCTCCATCTCCGCCACGTTTCTTCCGACACACGCTCTCGGCCCATGGCTGAACGGGATAAAGGCGTTCTTTTGGCGCGGTGTAATATGCTCCCACCGGTCCGGGTTGAAGTCGCTCGCGTCGGGTCCCCAGATCTCTTTTGAATGATGGATAGAATACGTCGGGACGCTGAGCACACTGCCCGGGGGGAAGAAATGGCCTAGGATGGTGACACCGGGTGAGTTGTCGGGTACTTGTCGTGGAAGACCAATTCCGGATGTAGAGTGGTAGCGAAGAGTTTCGTTGATGACGGAGTTGAGATAAGGTAGGTCTCGAACCATCTCGAAAGTCGGGACGGAGACATCAGAGGGAATCTCTGCGTCGAGCTCGGCCCGAAGCTTCTCAAGAACGCCGGGAGTCCTTGTTGCATGATAGAGCAACGCACAAGACGAATTCGAGGTGGTGTCACTGCCAGCAATGAGCTGCGTCAGAGCTTCAGCTGTGAGCTCCTCGCGGCCCAAGGGCTCGCCCTTTTCGTCTCTGCCCTCCATCAGACGAGCAAGAAGATCCATTCGCTCGACCGGGGGCGGGTTATCGAGTCTTGCCTTGACGCGTGCAATCGCCATTCCGGCGAGGTTCTGAACTGCATTGAGGCCGTTGCTAAAGAATGGATCGGGGAACCACTTGGCATAGGGCTTCAATTGTGGAAAGCAGCCCAGAGTCGCGCTGACTTCACCTCTTCGGTTCAGGATCTCGATAGCCGACGCGTAGATTGGCTTGCTTTCGGGCGTGGCTCTGACTTCTGCTATGTCGGCGCCGTTCGCCAGCATTCCAAAGGGGGCGCCGAAAGCTAGGTCGCCAATGACATCAAACGCGAGGTAGTTGAACCAGGGCAGACAGTCGATGAGTGCCTCGCTGTTTCCGTTCTTGTCTTTCGTTGAGCCTGAAGCAATGAGCTTATCCAGCTGCTTGACAAAGAGCTCGAGATTTGAGTGGATATACGGCTCAAACTGGCTGATGGATTTGGTGGAGAAGACGTGAGAAATGAGCTTGCGCTTACGCGTATGCTCAGCGCGATCTCGGGTATTGAAGAGTCCCCGACGAATTGACACGAAAGCGTCGTAGAACTCACTGTTATCTGTCAGTTATGAAAAGAGGCGGGGGCTCATTAGAACCTACGACTTCAGGAAGCCATTCCCGTGGCCGTAGATGATTGCGATCGCGCTATCATCGGCTATCGAGGTGTGGTTCGGTTGGATTCGGATTACAGGACCCAGCTTCTTGTGCAACTTGTCCATGACAGCATATCTCTCGCCTCGTCTGCATACGTAGAGAAGCCATAGGTTTGAGAACTGGGCGGGGAAAGGCGCGGGGATGCCTTTCAAGTGCCCGTATGTGACGAGGTACGAGTAGAGGTATGTGCCAACAAAGATGGTTACCGCCAGAGGCAGCGACCACCAGGAGCCGAGAAGATCCAACAGCGCCATGAGGACGGTGTTTGACGGTGACAAAATGAACAAGATAAGATGAGTTGGTTCCCGGTTATGGGATATACTTAAGCTTGAACGCAATGTGGGTGTGCCGTAGTATCTATCTACTTTATCCGAAGTACGTTTTCGGGTTAATAGACGCCCGAGCAGCCTCTGCTTCCGCGGAACCGTCGATCAGTCCAATCGGATGTCGGCGAATGGTCAGTGGATGCCTTCACCTGTCAAACAATCCCAGGACTTGGTCTTGAGCGAGCAAGAAATGCCAGATTTTCTTTCAGCCACGCTAGATCTAGCCGAGGACTCCGCTGCTGCGCCCCGCAAGCCAGCCGTTGACGTATCTCGGAGGGACGAGTGAGAGAAGCATCACGCAAGTTCAAGTGCATTTTCCACGCTCGAGATGCAAGATCCATCGAAAGAGACATGATCCGACGAATCGCGGCTTCTTCTGCGTTCCCCAGGATCTGAAATGGCTGCGGCGCTTGCGGCCGAGTTTGCGGGGAAGCCATCGGGATTTGAAATCGGCAGATTTTAATGGATGCCGAGTCTGATGCCGTTGTGCAAATAGGGACAAGTCTCCGAGGAAGCAGATGCGGCCTGGCCTAGAGCCGCGAGAAAGAACGGCAGTAAAGGTTGACGCGCGTGACTTGGGCATTCTTTTACTTTAGGAATGTTGGCCAAGCTACGGATGTCATGATAGGAGAAACGGGTAGCCAAGGGCGCTGAAACGTCGACGCGCCATGCAAAGGTCGCTTACGGTTCAAGGGATGCGCCCGACGAAGCTCGTTAAACGCCAGCCGCGCGGGATCTCAAGCACCCGGCTTGGTTAATGCTACCGAAATGCCCTGTCAACCTGTTGCAGGCCTGCCGCGGGTTTGGAATAGCCCCAGACAAATGTGAGACGACATTCGGCTGTGTTGCCGAGCAGGGGTTGATCTGTATCATGTGTCGTCTCACCAAGGCCGCCCGAAGCAACATCCGGTTTCGCCTCACCGGTATTATAGGGCCTTCAAACGTCAGCTGTCCATTGTAATCATGGAGGTTTTGGCGGTAAATAATATGTATATGCTCCACGCGTCTTGATCGAGTCCGCACCAGTTCTGCTCTCAACTTCAACATATTCTTTCTTTGCTCTTTCGCTTGACCTCTTTCATTCTTTACGAATTAACGAACAATCCTTTCTGAAAACCATCAACAAAAACGACAGAACAACAGCCGGACTGCCAACTACCAACTCTCCCTAATACAATTTCATTTCGAGTTATACAATCAGCTACGCCGAGCTTCGTGGGTAATTCATCTCGTCAGATCGCATCATCGGACGGCCTGCGAAACCCAGTTCCTCGCTGCTTGGCCTGGCTGTATTACCGACTCTCAACGTCTTCCTTCCTCGTCACGATCAATGGAAAACCTAGCCTTGAACCAACAGGTTTCTCGAGTCGTTTCGGCATTCCAAGAAACAACACTCTTCACCGCAATCACACCCAACCCAACAGCCCACGCTGAAGCTTCGACCGTTGCAGAGCCTACAGTCACTGTGACGAGTGACAGCACAGTGGAAGATAGCTCGCTAGATGAGCCAAGGCTGAAGATAATCGGAACCGTCGAGATTGGCATCGCATTGGGGGTTCTGAGTAAGTTCATTCCAGGCCTGAGTGAGAAAAATACGAGTCTGACCAGTGCCGCAGTTCTCGTGATCATCATTATTTCGGGCATTTTCCTGTGTCGACGACACAAGAAAGCAAAGAAGAGGCGTGAATCTCCCATGTCAAAGTCAGAATCGCCAACCGAGAAAGCTCAAGAGGTCATGGAAAACTACGCGCCGACTGCGGCACATTTGCCTAGGGCAATATGGCCTAGAATGGCCGACAAGAACCAAAAGGTGTATGAATACTGGCAAAATGAGCCCTCTCGACGAGCCCAGGGTGGGACGCAAATACCGCAGGCCGGCATGCAATCCAACAACAGCTATACATACCGATAGACGAATATAACGAGATATGATTTACTCTAGAATAGCGCTCTATTATAATTACCAATTAATGCGCTGTCTCGATGCCATTGCGACTCAAAGAACTGTGTTTGACGCCCGTCAGCTGGTTAAAAGATATCAACTTTGTCTAGAGGGGAGACTTTTCATCGTTTCAGTCCGTCGGAAAGATGAGCGTGGAGTTAAGAAAAGAATTTAGCCAAGAATATTGACAACTGCATCCTGGTATTCCCTTGTGTGGTGTTTATGGCGCCCCAACTAGACAAAGCGAACATAACTAGGACCCTTAGACAACTTGCTACCAGGCCTGGAACTCACCACTGATGTGCCTGATAATCTCTGCAGGGAACTTGAACAGCATTGATTCTGTATCGATTGCAACCTTGCTAATGCTGTTTTCAAAGGGGCGTTTCTTTGTGCCGAGCTCCCAAGCCAGGTCCTCGGCAAATGAGCCGGGCCTGGTTGATAGGTTCCCATGTATATATGTGTCTGAAGCGTAGTATCAGCAGACCAGTCCTGGATGCAAGAAAAAACATTCTTTATTCTCGGCCGTGCTTTGCTGGCGATATGCGAAGGCGGCTTCATACCCGATGTAGGGTTGATTCGGTCACGGCCCACCGTCACCACTAACAACAGGATCTCATCGGAGCGAGTGGACAATTAAAGTCTCTGCCTCATTTTGACATGCTATCAGAGCAGTTAGCCTCTACTATGGGCTTATCACCTATCGGCCTGATGCCACCCTCGCCAGCCCGGACAGCGAACTGGATTCGTGGAAAGCGGGTGTGGTCCGATGAGCGGCAAGCAACGGCCCTTCTATATCCATCCTGTCGAAGCCCTGCTGACTTGCCAAAGGAGAGGAGATAATCATGGTAAATCGGATGATTCGAGACGACCCCAGCAAGGGCGACATGCATAACCGCGTTGAGCCTTTTGATCTAGACTTTTCTAGACTCTGACCTCTGGTCACTATATAGGCCTTGTCTTTCTGGAGTCATCCACACCCTCCCTCCCCAGCAGTACCTTGCCCTTATTCTTCATTAGTTTGGTCTCGGCACCATCGTTACCAATCTACTGGAAACACCCACCGCTTTTTTTACCATTTTCTATCATAGGCATCATATCCATATATATCCGAGCTTCTCAACAAGAGGGCTCTCGTTGCCACGGTATCTCGGATCTGGATACTTCACTTCCTGGTCTCCTCGATGTAGTGGAAGTCACACATATCAATAAGTGGGCAGCCTCGGGAATTCTAACTCTTCTACTTGGTTATCTATTCCGTAAGCCTATCCCCCATCATTTAATAATGGCGACGCCAATTCGTGGGGTGCAGCCCATGCCATACAGGTGGAATAGTATTATCGAAACTCCAATACTGTCCGGCTGCGCTCCATCTGATCTGCCATAAACAACATGTGCGTCCAGACTTCCAGCATAATGGTGTCGAGATTCTGCCGGGTCGATGATAGGCCTCGCTACCACTGCGGTATTAGGGCGCTGGTCGTCTTTTCTTGCGTCAATATCGCCCTCTATTTACTTGTAAAGGTCTCCTATATCCCGCGTAACGAGAGAAGTGGTGTGCAATGTCCGGATAGCGAAACAAGCATTATCTCGGTACTACCACAGACGAAGGCAACAAGCGTCTAGACGTCCGATTTGCCCATTAAATGAGCTTGTTGCTAGGCCGTGGACGGCTTGTAGCCCAATTACCCCGGATTCTACAATAGTGTCGGAGCATCGTCTGAGCGTCATGCTGATATAGCTTAGCTTTCCAGCCAGCATCGTGGTCTTGGACGAAACCCATGCGCGGGATCGTCGTGGCTGCTCATGTTAGGTTGTCGTCTCAGCATCTCAGCTTCCTCTTTTGATCAGAGGTCATGCGCAGAGTGAGGCTATCGCCGAGGCCAATGGTGCCATGAAATGCAGATATCAAATAGCCTGCTCTGGGAGGTTGTCACACGCATCCGGTCTGGACCTGTACCTGGCGCTATTGCCATGGCATGATCTACAAAGACCAGCCGCGCCGTATTGTCCGAGGGTAGCCAATTACCCTCAGACCAGATCCCGGAGTGTGTGAGGGGCCCTGTTTTGCTGTCGTCGGGGTCCGCCGTGCTTCATCTCACAGGACCTGATACACCCGGATCAAGGGAAACGCCACGCATCGAGGGCCTCGTGTGTTGATGTTGTCAAGTGTGGGAGGCGGGCCGGGGCAGAAGGATAAGAAGCCCCCTGGGGAACACCATCGTGGAATAGCAAACTTCTTCTCTCTGCTCTCTAGATCAGATCTAACGAAACCACCATCGCCTAGCCTTCTCCACCCGCCATGCCTGCCATCACCTCCTTCTTCCCCTCTCCAGTCCTCTCATCTGTCACGCCTGATTTCGAGGCGGCAAACAAGAAATATGCGGCGACATTCAACCAGGCCCACTTGCCTTCGCCACCCCGTCGGTATGCTTGATCGATCTCACAGTAACTGTCCGGGATCAAGGGCTGAGCAGACTCTAGCAAGGTTGTCGTAGTGGCCTGTATGGATGCACGCATTGATCCAGCCAAGATGCTAGGGCTGGATCTTGGCGATGCCCATGTCATTCGAAATGGTCTGTTTTCCGTGTCTCCCCCTCCTATATGAACCTGTAAGCTCACGTTCCGCGCCATAGCTGGGGGCCGTGCCGTTGAAGCTTTGCGATCAATCCTGATCTCCCAGCAAATGCTCGGAACCCGGGAGATTATCGTCATGCACCATGTAAGATATTCCCATCCCACCATCCAAAAAAGAAAACCACCCCCCGGCAAATTCGGACCGGCCCGGGCTAACCCCACGCTCCTTGTTAGACCGGCTGCGGCATGCAGAGCTTCTCTGACTACGAGTTCCGGTCCAAGGTCCGGAAGGAACTCAAGGAGGATGTCGATCACATGGCATTCCTCCCTTTCTCTGATTTGAGGCAGAGCGTGCTTGATGACGTCGCGTTCCTCAAGAAGAGCCCCTTGGTTTTGGACGTGCCCATCACGGGCTACGTATACGATATCAAGACTGGAAAGATCGAGCAGATTGAGGAGGTTGATTCCGAGTCGGAGTCTGACTGCTCCAGCCCTTGATCAAAATGGCTGTAGAATGTATATATCAGGGCGTTGTGGGATTATGGATATTTTGGGTTATTTTGGGGGGCTTAAAATCATGTAGCGAGCGGGCATTGCATTTCTCTTTGGAATAAATACAAGGATCTTTGAAAATCACGCACCTTGAGCAGCCATCATTCTCGTCTTGGCCTTGACGAGTCCGCTGATAGAGTCCCTAAGAGGGAATCCCCGCGGTGTAAGAAAAGAAGGTTATTCCACGTTTACTGAGCTTGAGTAAGCCAAGCACTAGACATGCAATAGATCTCTCCATCCTAAGACAACCCCTGCATGTTGATCAACTGTGCCAAGTAACATGTCTCGAATGCAAGGCACAAAGTACTGGCCCTAAAGCTTTGCCTGCAGTCAAAGCCGTCTGGTCAAAGCTTCCTCGCATTGCACTCCTCTTGCTGCTCGAGATGATTCTCCCCAATAGTCTCATTCTTTGACTCTTATAATTTGGCCGATTAACAAGACGCCTGAGCGCGCCTTTTCTGCTCGTTGCATAAAGTGGCAAGGGGTTCGCGTGGACTTTACGTACAATTTACGCCCTTTATTTTTGCTGGCAGGATACTCGGGTACATCGACAACAAAAAGTATCAATGATTCTATGACGATATAAGGTTAAAGCTACTGTATAACCGTCCTTTTAATACCTTTCGTAATGATATATAATTTCTTAACGCTTGTAAGATAGGGTAACTACAGATCTATCGTCATTCTAGCATTGCTATTATAGCTTGGCATGAAGTCATAAGCGAACCAAAACATCGGCACTAACTTGGGGTTAGTAACAATAACGTGACAGACTATAGTTGTCTTACGCCCCAGGTAGTCACGTAAATGTTAGTAGTTGTTATGTTAGTTCCTTGATGAAAAAGGAAGAGCCTCAGATGCCCCAGAATTGCTGGCATTCAGTTTTAATTCTCATTTTTAATTCTTCGGCTTCATAAAATCCAATCTTATCAAGGACTACATATTCCCAATATGTCTCCAGATGCAACTCATGAGAGAACGGGCAGCCTGTCGAGCTCCGCCAATGTCATATCTCGCTTCCTCTCTCTAAATCAGATCTACACTGCTCATGAATTGGACACCTACTTGGCGACCCTGTCTGCGGTTGGGCATGACACATTCGACCAAAAGCAACCAACCCCTGACATAATCGCTCTCTCCGCGTCAGCGATTCTCGCCATTGCTGAGGCCGTTTTTGAATGGGCGGCCCAGTATTTCAAGACTCAGAACGATGCAAACTCTCACCGGAAGCACCCTGGAAGCGTCCTACTTGTGCTATGCGGCGGCATAGGGCCATCGACTTCATTCATTTATCAGGCAATCAAGGCCAACGCGAAATACAGCGGAGTTTGCAAAGATATCAAAGGCAAACCGGAGGCTGAGGTTTTGAGAACCATGGCGGAACGTTTTTATGGCCTTCAAGTCAACAATCCAGAGTCTAAACAAGTTTCACCCGGCAACCTATCTATTCTGGTGGAGAATCAGTCTGTCAACTACACGACATGCGCATCGGAAGTTCGAAAAGTCCTGGAGAGTCATGGCGTCCATAATCCACGCTCGATCACGGTGGTCCATGATCCCAACATGAGCAGACGGACTGTTGAATCCTTCAATGATATCTACGGCAAGCAAAGACAGGGCCTCGGAATAGCTAGTTGGCCGGCATTTTTACCTGACCACTCGCACAAGACCAGACAAGGACTTGGGTCGTTTGATAAACCAAACTCGAGCCAATTGGGGTTGGAAGACGGCAAAAGGCTCTGGTCCATGGATCGCTTTCTGGATCGCATACTAGGAGACATTCCAAGGCTGGGGCAATATGAAAGCGTTCGAGATTCCGGTTTCACATCTGGTGTAGAGATCCCGGATGAGGTGGAGGACGCTTGGTCAACAGTTCTGGATGGGTATAACTCACACCCGTCTTTGCAGTCTGCGCCAACAATAACATCATGAATCTAAGGCGTGGGCCTTTTAGCTATCCTCATTGGTAGGCCACAATACAAGGACTTTGAATAACATGGCCCGGCTGGCCCGGCTCCTGAATCGATTCCTTATTCGCTCGCGTCAGCTGCAACACCCTCAGATGGATGCATCAGGCGGCATTGATATGGCAGCTTGTGGTGCAACCACGTCACATGATGCACATTTGTTTTTCAAGATACATTGGTTGGGCTGCATGCTGTGGAGAATGATCCAATGCATTTTCCCCGAATCTAGATCCAGCCGGGGAGTTTGAAACTCGAACCATCACCACGGAGAAGAAGCAAAAGGTGACCGGAATCTCAGCGCCTAGTCGCTGCCCTATCACGCCCATCCGGCCCGGTCTGATAATCGCCACACTCATCCTATCGCACCTCTCCGCGTCCCATCGGCAACCTCGTCCCATAAATCATGGCATCACTTGTTACCCCGCCCCTGAGACGCTTCAGCCTGGTCTTTTACGTGCCGCCCGCGGCTGTCGTCGCCTGCAAAGCCGCCATCTTCAAGGCCGGCGCGGGCCGTTACCCGGGACCCGGGAACTACACCGAGTGCTGCTGGTCGACGTCAGGCACGGGGCAGTTTCGCCCCGGTGACGCGGCAAATCCCAGCATTGGCGAGGTTGGTAAGCTGGAGGAGACTCCCGAGATCCGGGTTGAGACTCTTTGCCTCGGCGAGGACACGGTCAAGAAGGCAGTGGAGGCGCTCAAAGAGTGAGTCTTCTTGGGTTTGCGCTAATGATGACTGCTGCTGATTAAGATAGGGCCCATCCTTATGAGGAGCCTCCGTATCAAGTGTATCGAGTTGAGGAGTTTTGATCATAGGGACTAGAAGCCGTGATCAGCTGAACACGTACGGTCCAGTTCCATCATCAGCCTGGTCTTGATATATACCATCTTGCTTGAATTCCAGAGGAGTGTTCTATATGATGTTAAACTCCCATCTCTTTTATCCTTCTGTATTTTGTAAAGACCTGTTACTCGTTGTCCAAGGCCTACAAATATTTTCATTGCGAAATACGGGAGAACAGCGCTAAAAAAGCAGAGAAAAAAGAATAGGGTATTATCATAACTAAAACGCTATCAATTTTGTGCAGTATCTTCTTGGTCCAGACTACCAAAGATCACGAGTCAATCACGCAACGAGAACTTTTGCCTCGGGCAGCAGCAACGTCCATCGCTCACCGGGCTTCCTGCTCCATATCTTCCTCAAAGACTCGATACCTTTGAGCAGGTTCCCGAATCCACTCCGGGCATGATGTTTTCGGAGAACGCCCTCAAAGTAGGCCTTGTGCTCGTCCAGCTGACAGTCCGACGCCGCCACAAAGGTCGTCCAGATCAACATGTGCTCTACCGGAGAGGTACGGGGAACCTTTTCGAGGGTCTCTATGAAGCGTTGAAGACGGGCCACAGAGCTCGGTGTGACCGGCGCTGGTTCCAGTGCGAAGAATGCAGAGGTTTGGTCGGACAAGACTTGTTGGAGGTAGATGTCTCGTGCCTGGTACACGAGATCGGCTACTCGCGCAAAGACGGGGGCATGTTCGGGGTATTGCTTTATGCAGTGGTTAAGACATCCGAACAGCTGGGCAGTCCTGGCCTGCGATGAGATCATCTCAAGGCCGGTTTCTTCGCCGAGATGCGGAGCGGCATAAACTCGAACTCTGGCAGGTCTTGTGTCAGAAACAATCTCCTTTCTCGTGGGTTTAACAAATGGACTCACTTGTGAAGTTCTCGCATGATAAACTCGGCCAGAATTCCAGTTCCGAGGCCGTCTTTCCCGCCCATGGCATCAAGCGCCGACTCCAGCATCCGAAGAAGAACGGGAAAGTCGGAGCCTCCAGTGACCAGGACAGCGGTGAGCAGCAGTAACAGGGTCACCAAGACCGAGTGTTTGAGGGTTTGGTCGCCCTGGGCGAGCTCCTGTCGCTGTCGCAGTCCCTTGAGGGTACGTGCGCAGAGCTGGTGAGGATCCGGGACGTAAAAGTCGTGGACATTCTGGATGCCAAAGACACTGCGCCCCCGGCTATCGGTGCGTAGGTTGTTGGCTAGCTTGTTTAGCTGGAAGTGAAACGCCGAGACTGTGAGGACGGCATCCATCACCAGTTCGTCGGTCTGGGCCAGAGGGAGCAGCAAGTGTCGCCAGTCGTTGTGGACGCCGTCTATAGCCACCATTTCCGTGGAGATGTACTGCGAGACTGGTACATGTTAGGAGGGTAAAGGAGCCTGGTTTGTCCAAGTACCTACAATGCAGAAACAAGTTCCTCTGCCATGCTGGAGTATGCTCTGGGATTTCCTGGAGAAAGAGAGTGTAGAAGACGTTGTGGTCATCGAATAACGTGAGATCTCCCGAGAAAAGGTCGTGGTCGTTGATGTCCGGGTCAATTATCTCAACCTCTTCATCATGGTGTTCTTTCGCATTGTCGTACCATCGTGTTTTGGTCGCTTTCGATCGAACGGGTTCCAAGGCTGACGTCGACTTGGAGGGTATGGTGACGAGCTTTTCGGTCGGAGGGAGGCTCCATTCGTTCCTATCATGGTCGTCAGCCGAGGCCATTGACAGTGTAATCCGTGGAGTAGAACATACTCCTCGTAGACAGTCTCGATCGTCTTGCCAGCCCACTTCCCTCTCGCGGCGACTCCCTTATTGAAGCGGTGTCGAATGCCCAACCCACTGCACTCTAGACCCCTCGAGGTACATTTGTTGCAGCTCGGCTCGGTCCGGTCGCAGTGAATGCGCCGCTTTGAGCATTCATGGCATCCTGTTGCGTCTGTAAGCACCCGCCCACGGTACGGTACCTAGATTTGCAGCGTAGAATTGTCCATACCCTTGGTCTTTGGTACATATGCACGTTTCTTTGGCGGCATGGCACGTGCCACGTTGGAGTGACTCGGTCACCGCTCTGGGCCAAGTCGCTCGGATCGACGCTCGGCGCGCGCGAAACTCGGGACTTCAAGGCGTGAATCCTGTGGACTCGACGGGGCCGGGGGGAGCGGGGATTTGAAGAGAGAGGAGAGATTGATATCAACTCTTTCAAAAAGTCCCTGACATCACATAAAGGAAAGTCGGGCTACACATCACTTGCGGGGTAACTTGCGGGGGCAACTCCGCAGATAAGTTGTTTCACACGCTATTCTAGAACGTGATCAGCAAAATGTGTTGGAGACGACGGGCTAGACCGAAACCAGAAGGTAAACTGAGAGCAGCTCCGATTCTAGGAAAACGCTTGTTATGATTGGCTCGGCAAGGCTGGGATGGAGAGTGTGCGTCTAGACGGCCGACGATCGGCTCTTAACTCTGGGCCCCAAGACTAGGACTGATAAACGTGGTCAGTATAGTAGGCATTGCATATGTAACATGCTACACTGCGTGGGTGTTGGTTTTACAACGACTTCTAGATAGACAGCAATAACACACTCTTGATAGGGTGGGTGTTAATACTCCGCAGTATGGGACACCATTTCTCTAAATATCGTATGAAGTATTTCACTCCTTAATAAAGATATTAACTATGAATACAAACAAATCACGTTCTCAAGTATCGGGAAAATGGTCTCCCTCTGCAATACAACTAGCGTCGTTGGAAAAAGATAAGTCAACCGATGATTATTTGAAACCTGTAGAAGAACTAAACATCCAGATCTAACTTTTTCGGAGATTGGAAACCTCTATTTAAAAGATTAAGAAAGTCTTCTTTTTTACTAAATTTTGGCTTCTGGTTAGTCCGAAAAATATCATGTCCTGAAAGCTCCAAGTTATGTACCTATATGATCTCTATCAAAGAGGGAATCGGATTTACCGCTACCATAGTTATCTAATAAATCGCGGCCACTATATTAGATAACTGACAGCCCTCGTCATAATCGATGCACTTATCACTTCGGCGGCTATTTAGTAGTGACTATTAGCACCCGAACGATGAGATGGCGACTCTACTTACGGTAAACAAAACCATCGTCAGACGAGAGCTAGGAAATCTTCTCATTCCAGTCAATATCTCAGGACCCCATTTAGTAGTCGAAAGAGAATCTCGGAATCTCTAAGAGGGGGTCATGATTTGTGGCATTGGTAGCATGTTTATGAGCAAGGAGTCTGCCCAAGCTAAACATCCAATATTCAGCCAATATTCAGCCAACATTCCGCAGGTGAACCTGCCGGACCCTGACTCATTTCTTTACATCTAAAGCTGCACTCTAGCATTACCCACCTTTCTCTCAAGTGTCCATACAAGTTGCCGCATTCAACAGCTGTCTTGAATCTGTGGCATAACCACCCGAGACCTCTTTTGTAGCTGTCCTGTACGAGTTGACTGGTTACCCAACTTGGCCGCTTATTTCAGGACCAACCACTCGAAATATTGGCCTGACTGGTCCAACTCTCTCCCCATCTCCCCCGTCAAAGATCATTCGGCTTAGTGGCTTCCCTGATTTGAGAGGCTAAATCCCTGACCGAGTCCGGTGCGTAGTCGGCAAAGGGCGAGGTGAGGGTTTCGCCAAGTGTTACAATCGGGTCGAAAATTGTGAGAGGCTTCTCATACTGCAAGTAGAGCTGTTAGGCACGCCAAGTTGTGTTCACGGAACTGCCTACTTACTGTCTGAACCACAATCTTTTTCGCGACCGTAACCGGCGCAAGAATGATGTCAAGCCAGCCCATATTTTGGTGCTAATAGTATAGAGCGATATGGACCAAAGACAGGAATAGGATTTACTGATGTCGCGATACTCTCTTGGATGAAAGAAATTAGAACTTAAAAGGTCGCCGGGATAGGGTCCTATCATGTGTTGTCCCAGTGTTCTTATAGCTACAAGAAGCACAATTGAAGACCGTTCGACTGGCAATCACATGGCAAGTACAGACCGACGTGGCGCCTCAAGTCAAGCTGAGTTACTAAAAAGCGCCAATCATGCTTCGAGATGGCGGACCTCGTGTTTTACGGCACCATCTGTTCGGGACGCTAGTGCGCAATCTATTGGTTTTCACATATAACTATTGATTTTTAAGCAAGGCTGAGTTGTCATTTAAAGCAGAGTCTTGAGCTACTCTAAATGGACCTTATCCATGAAGGTGTCAAGCTTGGCCTCTCTGATATAGGAGACAAAGAGACCTACTATCACCCCTTCGTTGCCTACGGTAATTTCAGTAAAGAGTTAAATGGAGCTAGATCTTATTGAACGTAAATAACTTCATAGGATACCTCCGGAGGTTTCGGAGCTCTGGCAAATCTAAACCAAGCCTCGCCGTTTAGTACTCGCTCTTATTGACAGTTTTATTTGGGTTCGGGCTTGGGGACCTCTTCTCCCTGGGCGTTGGCTTATCAGGTAGAAGTCCATGGCTTGCCTTTTCGTCGGATTGCTTCTTTGGTGGTTTCGGCTTTGATGGATCGGGGGCGCGAGTAGGGGACGGCCAGTCTCTTTTCGGAGGCACCATGATATAGTAATCAGGTTTTGCTTTTCGGTGGCGATATAAGTTTCTTTCAGAGGATCGGATGATAGAGATCTTAAGACTGGCGTGACAATTTGTCCGTGTTGCTGGCTCAAGCCAATGGACGTCCTCATTGTTCTGCCAAAAGGCAAGGATAAGGGCTGATATATGTCCAATATCAAGGCGAATTCTAAGCTGGAAGTGGTTGGTCTCCCTCATTTTCAAGAGCCCGCCTGACATTGTTCCACATGCAGGCTGCTGTTTACGGGAAGTTCCTCAAGGCGTGAATGCACACTCTCGATTAGCTATCAAAAGTATGAGCAGGCTAGGGGTTGCGAGTAGAGAGCCAATACACCGTGACGGGTGAATGAAACAATAGTGATCAGTAACATCGCAGGGAAAATGGTGGTTGGTTGCTGTATTAAAAACGTACCGAGCTTCGCATCTCGCGTGTACCTCCACGTCTGACTATACTTCTAAAAGTACTTCGTATCACATAATACCCCAAGTACTCGTAAACCCGTGATTTCTCGGGGTACTCAGGTACCTACTTTTTCATAAGTAGAGGCCAAGTTTTATACCTCACTCATGCTTTGCCAGCCAGCCTGAGAGCCTCGTCAGGTGCTCTCAGACTGTTCGGTTGCCGCAACACACGACTAGAACCTCTCTAGACATCCGTAGAGGTGTCACCTTGCTATAGATTTCTCTAATTAATAAATTCCATTCAAAATATTTAGTTCTCAAGATAACCTCTGCTTTTCGCATTTCTAGTTTGTTATCGTTGTTCTCTAGGGTACCCTGGAGAAGTTCCCCGTGTATATAGACAAAGAGCGAAGTAAACTTTGTTCTTATTTCTACAAGCTATATATTGCATTTGTTTTATAGAAACTTTGATTTCCAAGTTTAATGTAAACTAATATATTCTATTTGGATAGTAGCACTAGTCTGTGTGCGTTTCGTCTATCAAAGATGGTTTTGCTGTCACAATCTCAAAGAACACGGTTTTCCCCTCCACATCTTTGATATCATGTCCCCGGGATAGTAGCACGTCTCGGCTATGACTAAATCCATTGTGTTTTCTCTATAGTTCTGTGTCATAATCAAGTATTTAGCCAAAGAGTAGGAAAAGCCTATTATTGCTAATTAGATGTATGCACAGAAAAGTCGTGTTATTAGGCATGTAGTGTTGTCCACACGGCGATTGCTAGTACTCCGCCAGAAATTGACAGTCAATAAATATGCTCTAGTTTATCTATTTTGATAGTAAAACATTGATATGGGCTCTATCAGTATCGAATTATTTGCAAAAAAAATCTATCCTTATTCCTGGTTCGAAATTAATTCTTTCAGCTATCAATTCTGTTACCATTGTACTTTCTCCCCGAGAACCTTATCAAGTGCGACAGTGCGAGTTGAAACCGGCAGTAGGGCCAGAGCAAAACCAAGTTTAGCTTCGATAGCTTATATTCCATTATATCGTGGCCGAAAAAGATGACGAGGGAGACATGGGGAACTACTGGTCGTGGAGGTTGCGCTCATCACGTAGATCGACTAGTGTAGGCCACGACTAAGCAAATAAACCATAGATTCAATAGAAGCAACTTACTCGGCTTTGAACGAAAAGAAACTGCCAAGTTAGAGCATTGTAATAAGCTTTGTCTTATCGCCGAGTCACCGTCGACGATTAGCTGAGGTCATGGTCGGAAGTCAGGCACAGGGGGAAAGCGATTTATGACTTCATGTGGCAACACGCGACTACCAGGTTCTTGATAATCATTCAATCCCAGGAACGCTTCCATCGGAAGATCGACCGAGTCTCTGAGCTTTGCCACCCTGAAGATCGTTCGCGCCGCGTCGTCCGCCATGTCCTCCGTCCAAAGCTTAAGCCGTGCATTCCTCGGCGGGAGCGGCCCTCAAGCAGACAGCATATGAGCAAATGATCCTGCAAAGCAGTCAAGAGCCACTCTATCGACAGCCTCGGAATCATTGCCATGCGAGCAACACGCCTTAGACCCTTGCGCTCTTCGGGCCGCGGTGAGACGGTCACTCCCACGCATACGGAAGCGAGTTGGCGATAAGGCCCACCAGCTCCGGATTCAAACCTAACAGGGAAACTCGCGCTGGTTCAAATTCCAAAGGAATTCAAATATCAGGAGTTGTCTCTCCGGAGACTCGCTTGGCCGAACCAGGGGTCTTAACTCAATCGGATTGAGAGAAGCGCCAAGCCCGATACAGTTGAGAGCACGAATCGTGTCTCAACCGATCGCCACTAAAGCCATGTCTTTACCGCATCTAGTCTAGAGAATCTATCGCAAGCATTCACTTGTCCTCGTGGCGTCGCTTTTTGATCCACGTTCTCCGCCAACTCGGCCCCGGCTATGCAAGCTGCAAGGGCCCGTCTTGTTGACAGGAATGCTGTCGCCTCATGGCTTGGGTTCGGGGCCCTGTCAGGCGTGTCCTTAGAAAGATTAACGGCTGGGCGGTATCCAAAAGCGTGAAGTTTGGAGAATGAGTCGTTACAAGGTCGGGAATTAGTTCACCTGCGGGCCACGATGATGGAATTTCCCTTGGACAAGGAAAGCCTGCCATGTCACCAGACGCCTGGGCCTTTTACTCCTGGCTGCCCCTGGTGGCGATCTCCACTGGCCGTTTTGAGGGTATATAGGTAGACCCGCGAAGCCGCGAAACGCCCCTAGGAGAAGAGGTTCGGGTTCTCGCCAACGCATTCTTTTTCCTGAGGTTTTGGGGTATCAGCTGGATTGCCATCATGAAAGTCCTGACTGCAATTCTCTGCTCGGCCCTTGCGGGTCGGGTATGGGGCCTTGGCTTAACTGATACCATCACTTGGGGAGGCGACAACTCCCGGACAGGTTACCAGACGTGAGTAGGCCGATAGACGTGATGGCCTTTTGGACCGTGATACTGACTACTGGCCACGCAGTAACCACAACATGGACCCTGCCGTTGTCGGCAGCTCTCAGTTCGACATCGTGTTCAAGACATCTCTTCCCGGCCGATACATCAACGCAGCCGAGTCACTCTTTTCACAGCCCCTGGTCTATACACCATCCGGAGACACCAAGCAGTATGTCTACCTTGCGACAACGCAAAACAATCTTTACAAGCTCGATGCAAAGACGGGCGAGATCCTCGCATCTCGAAACATTCACATTCCTTTTCTGACCGCCGATCTCGACGGCTGCGTCGACGTTAATCCGACGGTTGGAGTTACCGCAACGGGTGTCATTGATCCTGCCACCGACACCTGGTATTTGACCTCAAAGACATATATCAATCAGAATGGCGGCCAGGTTAAGCAAGGAAGACCTGCCGGCCGTTACTATGTTCATGCCATCAACGTGAACGATCTCACCGAGAGACCCAACTTCCCCATCAACCTCGAGGGCCTTATCGCCAGCAACAACCCCAACCGAATGTTCACTGGTGGCATCCACCACCAGCGTCCTGGCCTTCTCAACACCGGAAAATACGTCTATGCTGGCTTCGCTTCCCACTGCGTTCAGTACAACTTCACTGGCTGGATCATTGGCTGGGACAAGACCACTGGCAAGGTCGTCGAGCAGTGGGCTACAGAAGGTAAGGGTGTTGGTAGCGACATTTCTGGAGGTGGAATCTGGATGTCCGGAGGAGGTCTCGCTTCTGACGATGCCGGCTCCATGTTCTTTGGCAGTGGAAACGGGTACGCTTCGCAACTCTCTACCATTCCCGTCAACGGGTTCACTCCCCCGACAGCCATGGAGCAGGCAGCTGTTCACATGTCGATCAATGACGACGGTTCACTAAGCGTGATCGACTTTTTCATGCCTTATGAGAAACAAGAGCTCGATGGAGCCGACAAAGATCTTGGCACTAGTCCACTGGAGCTTCTTCCCAACCAATTCTCGTGCGGCGACATCAAGAGAATCGGCGTGATCACTGGCAAGTCGGGCAAGACTTACTGGCTCAATCTCGACGATCTTGGAGGATACCGCAAGGGTGCAAACCAAAAAGATAGGATCATCCAGACATTCCAAAACGAAAACTCGGTCTACGCTGGCGCTGGTGTCTACCCCCTTGAAGGTGGCTACATCTACATCAACGGTAAGCTGCTCGAAGATGCATATTATCCCACACGGCACTGACCTATATCTAGTCATCCAATATCCCACCCACGTTTTCAAGTTCTCGTGCACCAACGGAGTCCCTCGTTTCACCAAGGTTGCTGATAGTCCCACTAAGAATGCCTACACCCTGGGCGTGAGCCATGGCACAACCACGTCCTTGAACAACCAGCCGGGCACTGGTCTTCTCTGGGTCTCGGACGTGCAAAACACAAACTTCAAGATCTACGATGCGATCCCCAAGGACGGTTACCTCAACGTAATCAGGAACTTTACCATTGTCGGCATTACCAAGTTCAGCAGACCAGTCTTTGGTGATGGGATGGCGTACATTGGAACCACCTTGGGTCTTTTCTATGGTCTCGGTGCGACGAACAAGGTGCCGCTCAACTGCACCTCTCCGGTCGACTTTGGAACCGCCGACTTTCAGGACATCACCGATCCGAAGACGATTACCTGCAAGGCTTCGTTTGCCTTGTCAGTCAGCAGCATTGAGCTTACAGTCGCCACTCACTACAATATCTCCACCCTACCGACTCTACCGCTCACCCTGTCCAAGGGAGACTCATTCACGTTCAAAGCCCAATTCTTCCCCAAGAGCGTTGGTCGCCAGGGTGGCACCGTAGAGATTCAGACCACAGGTGTCACGGATGACTCGTACAGTAAGACTACTAGGGTCAGATTCACCGGAGTTGGCAAAAGTAGTACTGCACTACTGTCTGTCAGTCCCAAGTCAGTGACCTTTGCTGGACTCGTTACCGGAACTGACCCAGATCGAGAGACTGTACTTCTCGGCAATGATGGCAGTAACCAGCTTCAAGTGTCGGCTGTGCTGTACTCTACTACATCCGCAGACGGTCCTTTCGACACCTGGACAAGCTCTGGAAGTCTCAAGGTTGGCAAATTCTCGTTGACGGATATCCCTGCTTCGATTAATGGAGGTGATTCTACCGCCGTTTCTATCCGGCCTGATACCTCTTCTGCCGGCAATTTCCAGGGATGGGTCAAGTTCGTCACGACCGGCGGTAACGGAACCGTCTACATGGCGGCATCTGCTGGTGATCCAGCCTCAGCTCGCCTCGAGTTCCAGACCCCAGATGGTTCTGGATGGGTAGCGTACGAGTCTGGCAAGCCGTTTACCTTTGGAAACGTCACCGAGAACACGTCGAGGTCGTTGCGCTTCCGTGTCACAAACAACGCAGCTGTAGGCGGTGTCAAGCTGTCACTCACAGTTTCCAAGCCTCCCTTTGGCGGATCTGGTATCATCCGAGCAGTAAACCAGATTGATCTAGCAGAGGGCACTTTGCTCGCTCCGGGTCAAAGTCAGACTGCGGTGCTCACTTGTATCGTCCCCAAGAGCCAGTGGAACCTGGATCCTTACAATGGAACGGCACAGTGGACCATGAATACCAACGACCCTACCTGGGACAAGCAGTTTGTTCAGTTCTTCTGCAATGCAGTTACAGAGCAGGCAGCGCCTTTGCTTCCCAACGGCCTAGGACAGTACCGCTATGTGGGTTGCTTCAAGGAGAACAACCCCGGCCGTCAGCTGCCCACACTCATCTACAGCAACAGTTCAAACACGAATGAGCTTTGCATCAACAGCTGCGGCGCGAAAGGCGTCACCTTTTGCGGAAGTCAATATCGACGCGAGTGCTGGGGCGGAAACAAGATCCCCAAACTCCAGGTTGACGATAAGAACTGCAACTTTGACTGCGCGGGCAGTCTAGACCAGATCTGCGGCGGCAACGGTATCGACGGCGGTGGTGCTTACATCAGTCTCTTTGCCGATACTCTCTCGTGGGACGGCACCTTTGGCACGATTGGAGGTGACGATGGACCCAAGGGACCATTCGTGAACCCCGGCGTCTACGGCTACGGCAGCATTGGTTGCTACACAGAGGCAACAAGCGGCAGAGCACTTCCTAACGGCCGCGGTGTGGAAACCGCGACGGTTGCGAGCTGTGTCCAGGCTTGTAAGACTGGCGGCTTTACCTATGCCGGCGTGGAATATGGCGGAGAGGTGAGTGTTTCCTTCTGAAGGTAACCATTTCGACATGACTTGCTAACGAGGACCAGTGCTTTTGCGGAAATGCCTTCTCAGCTGGATCTGTTCCTGCTCCCATTACCGAATGTGGCATGCTTTGCAATGGTTCGTCGCTCACATCATATCTTTCTCAAGCGAATTAACCCTTACTGACATGTATCAGGCAATGGTACGGAGTACTGCGGCGGTCCCAATCGTCTCAACGTGTACCAAATGGGTATTGCTGCTACTGTTTCTTCGTCAACTTCGCCAACAACCTCTACCTCCAGCTCGAGCAGCAGTGTCCCCGTCTCTTCATCGACGAGTACCACTGCCACGCTTTCAACAACTTCTACGTCGGGCACGCCTACACCTTCCAGCTCTACTAGCGCCGTTACTGCCAGTAGCAGCGTAAGTAGTGCTACGAGTAGTACAATAAGCAGCTCGTCTGGCTCGAGTAGTACGTCAAGCAGTACCAGCAGCACCAGTACCACAGCTTCTAGTTCGCAGTCTACCACAAGCACATCGACTACATCTTTGACTAGCACCACATCTTCATCTTCAGCCTCAACTTCCAGCACATCCTCAAGCTCGTTGTCCAGCTTGTCTTCAACAACACCTTCGACGACAGCTTCTACTGCAGCTTCTTCAACAACGCCGGGTAGCACAGCGTCCTCGAGCACCACCTCTTCAGGCTCTTCCTCAAGTACCATGTCGTCTTCAATGTCTCAAGTCGTGGTAAGTCCCGCTATCATCCGTGACTCGTCTAGTAGCACAACTTCGACGACAACCTCCTCGAGTACGCCTTCAACCACCACCTCTTCGAGCACGTCATCTTCAGTGATGTCGTCAAGTGCATCTACATTGATACCATCGTCAAGCACGACTTCTTCTCTGTTAAACCCAACAACCACGTCTTCTAGCACAACCTCTACGACATCGCGTTCAACCACTCCTTCGTCTAGCTCGTCTCAGTCCAGCACCTTGTCGTCAACAGCTTCGTCAAGCACTTCAGGTTCATCTACAACGTCATCCCAGACGAGCTCCGGTACTAGTACTAGCACGTCCCGAGCAACGTCTACCACTTCTTCGTCAACGACGTCGTCAGCAGCAGCGTCTACAACCTCTTCAACGCTCTCTGGTACACCTACTACTACGACCACACGCTCTTCCTCCACTGGTTCAACTTCAGCCAGTACGTCATCCACTACCTCTTCAACCACTTTGTCGACAAGTCAAGTAGCAGTCAGTCCCGCCGTGCTGCGTGATTCTTCTAGCACTACGTCCTCGTCGACTTCACCAACATCGTCATCTACGACATCGTCGTCCACAACGCCTACGTCGGCATCATCCACAACTACATCACGGACGACTACTACCACCACAACAACAAGCTCTGCTACAACGAGCTCCACAACAACGAGCTCCACAACAACCAGTTCAACCACAATAAGCTCTACTACTACAAGGCCCACCACCACGAGTTCTGCAACCACGAGCTCTACCACTACGAGCTCCAGCGTGAAGGCTACGCCCACTGGCCCCCAGATTTCGGAAACTATTGGAGACTGGGCATTCCAAGGCTGCTTCACCGAGGGAACCAGCACTCGTGCCCTTAACCAGAAGGGGACCGCCAAGGATGACATGACACTGGAAAACTGCGCTGCCTTCTGTGACGGCTACACCTATTTCGGGGCCGAGTATGGCCGCGAGTGCTTCTGTGGTAATCAGCTCAGCACTGGTAGTGTCAAGGCCACCAACCAAAAGGACTGTTCTTTTACCTGCCCGGGAGACAAGACCCAGTACTGTGGTGCTGGCAACAGACTGCAGCTTTACCGCAACACTGCCGTGGCCTCGACCACGACTTCCAGCACCCTGTCTAGTACAACATCTACTACGACGACGACCAAGGCTGCCACACCCACAGTCGCACCAGGGAACAAGAACTTTACAATCTACTCTTGTGTCTCTGAGCCCTCAAACGGCCGCTTGCTTGGCAGACAGGTGCTCAATGACGGAGACATGACGATTGAGACTTGTCTGGACAAGTGCTGGATGTACAAGTACGCCGGTGTTGAGTATGGCCGAGAGTGTTGGTGCGGCAACACCATCAACTTGCAGGGTTCTGGAGCTACGCCCGGTAAGAACGTCACCATGGATGACTGCAACTTCAAGTGTCCTGGCGATAAGCTATCTTTCTGTGGTGCGGGCTCGAGGATAAACATGTACATCAACAACTCGACCGCATTATCCGAGATGAAGAGGAGGAAGAGGCGTCATTGGACAGGCATCATAGTTTAACATGGCGACATTTCCTAGCGTTAGAAACATAAACTAGATAGTATTAAATGCAATTTGTACATGAGATTAAATGTACTTGGAACATGGGCCAAAGTCGCCTTGCCGTGTATGCTCGCCGTGGAGAAGATTCCTCTCTTGGGAGCAGACGTGGGTAGGTCTATTTTCAAACACGCTTTCTTCTCACATCTTTGATATCATAACCCGATATCAACACCGCTGTCTGACCTTTTTTCTGCTGCATTGTAGGAAAGACTTGAATCTGATGCAATGCGCGTTTAACTGATAAATCAAGACTTTTTATATGATAGATCACATAAATATCAGTCATAGTCTCAGGGGTATCAATTCGTGGGTCATCATCGACCCGCCCTTAAAGGCTGTAGCACCGGAGCAACATCATCACTCAACTCCCACCTTCGACTTCCCTGAGGAAGAAGAGCGTTGAACCGAGCCATCCACCCATCCGCAACACATCTACAAACTGGTATGCCCTGAATCGCAGCCGTACCGCCAGACTGGATCCAACTCTCCAGCCGAGCAGTGCTCCGCATGTCTATCGGATCAACGCCAATGTTGATATGACTCAGGTTTGGCACACAAATACAGGCTACCTCTGAAAATGCATGCCATGCCCAGAATACCAGAGCGCTCATGGATATAGCCAGGTAAGCTATCGGGTCGGCCGAAAGTGCCTGTGGTTCATTCGCCTCGATATCAGCCTCTCGTTCGCAAAGGACGGCAATGGCATGAAGCAACGCCCGTCTGCTCTCAGAAGTCGTTGCCCATGCATTCAGTTGAGACTGATGCTTTTGTATCCTCAGAGATGAAGAGGTTTCATCGTCTGCTGCCAGTCTTGTAAACCTCGCCACGGTACTTATGACGCGAGTATCTGCGTACAAGTGCAGCCCTTGGAGATGATACGTCATGCGACAATCCGAGACCAGGCACTTAATGTTCATCATTGCCGTCGATCTGGCCCGTGGAGGGTCCTCGTCCCACTTGCCGATATACGCGGCAAACGGAAACCCTTCCGTGTCGCCTGCATGAAAGCCTTGGCTGCACTGGTGCGCTATGCGCTCCAAGTCGGCTTTCCAGGTTTCCAGCTGCCATGCCAAGGACGTGAGCGAGTTCATGGTCGGTCTTCCTACTTCGGTGCTTCGGCGTACGATCTGGGTGTCGTTCCAGATTGCAGGAAACAGCCCGCAGAAAGCAAGCTGGACATCTTCGAGAAGAACAAGCGGCTTTGCCGGCGAGTTCGGGTCGCTTATGACCTCGGAGAGCTTGAAGCCGACCCGGTCAGTGGGCTCTTGTGAAAGCCGCCTGAAGAAGATGTTGAGGCCGTAGGCGTTCCAGAGGCAGTATGTCGATGACATTGTTGTATCTATCTCTTCCCTGTGTAGCGCTGGAGGTTGACCATGGACTATTGAGAGATAGACGTCGATCTTATATAATGCCACGATAAGGCTAGCCTGTTAATATTTCATTCTCATTTTGCACTCGGAACATAGTAGCTTACCGCTTCCATCGTTCACGGATTGTCTGGAGCCAGGGGATAAAGGTCCCTGGGAAGTGAACTCGCTGCTCATACGCTGCACTTTCACAAACGAAGAATTCCATGTCCCTCATAGCCGTGATGAGCATGCCTCGCAGCAGAAATGCCTTTGCCACTAATTTCTCGCTCTGTATTGGGCGGGTTAGCCATGAACCCGATCTTCTGGAAACCTAGAGTACATACCCCATGATAGAAGGCAAAGATAATGTTGAGAACTATGGCCTGAAATGTCTCTACAGGCCATGGTTTATCTATCTGATGCCGTGGCCTCGGGTGTACCTGGTTTCGTAGTGAGATGATGACCTTTCATGAAGGGCTGTTGAAACTCACAAGCCACTCAAAGAATCGATCGACCAGGATCTCATGTATCCGTAGAACCGGCTCACGGAGATCATCCGGATTCTTCAACCATGACCCTATCATAATAACAGAGATTGTTAGAATGGTGGGTTGGTGCATGGAAGTAATCGTAGGGCCGTGGAGAATTGGCCAAGTATCATGGAATCGTCCAAGATACTCGTCTGTAGCAGGCTCCATCCATCCTTTATCGCCTTCCAACAACTGCCCATCATTTTCGATGGAGATCTCACGACACGACAGCCTTTGGGAGATCCGTCTCAAACCAAGCCAGGCTGCCTCTGCTAGTGAGAGTCGCTGACGGCCCCCATTTGCTGCTACTGCCGCCGCTGCAACTGAATCCTGTAGTTCCACGTCCCGCGGGACAGGACTGGGGGAATCCGATGAATCCGAGGCAGCAGCATTGTTCCTCGAACCATTGCTATCCGTCTCGTTTTTGCCGACGAGCTTGTAGGTGCAGTTTATGCCCCTCTTGACGCAAAGGGCACACTTGGTACCCCCATTACATTTAGTCTTGTTGGCATGACAAGCATCGCAAGCCCGGCCTCTCCGAGGGTCTGGGACTACAGGCATGTCATGACGGGACAAGTGACGGCGGAGCAGGTCACTGTTGGTCTAGAGTCAATATGTGAGGCATCAACAAGGGACTCAAGTCGACCTACTTGCGCGTGAACGACCGCTGGCAGACGGAGCAGACAAAGGTACGTTCTCCGTGTGTCGCTTGATGCCGCCGAAGGTGTTCCTTTCTGATAAAGCCTTTCCCACAATGGCATATATGGCGACTCGCAGGTGGCTCCGCACTGTCATCGGATGGTCTAGGCAAAGGTGCTCAGGTCAGATTTTGTGATCTGTCACCGGAAACCCACAATCTCGGGGCTCTCGAAAACTGATCAAAGGCACAGATTTCGCCGGCTTACCTGCTCTCCCCATAATTCTCTCGAGCTGCGTGGGATAGCTCCAAGGTGGATGGCATTGTCTCCAGCTTCTCTCGTCGGGCTGGTCGGGTCCAGTGCAATCCGGTGGCCGAGTGGGATCACGATCATAAATCACGCCTAAACTGTGCCCGTAAGCGCGATGAGTAGTGAATGCAAGAGTCAGTAGCAGGCCTCTGTCCACTTATCCCACTGGAGACGCGTAAAATGTCATATCCCGACTTGGTAATCCTGTGGGTGGGAGAGTGGGATGGCCGGCATAAGAGTGGGATAGAAAGCTTGGCTCGGAGTTCATCGTGGGATCAAACATGGGGAAATGCCGCCCAATGCCGGGTAGTAATCACTATCGGCGTCTCCGCTGTCCGGCAGCTTCAGCCAATAGCGCTTATCCCATTGGCATCCCACTCGGTATCCCACATGGGCCATCCCTCGTCTTTGAGTCTCGGCCCTCCAAGATAAGTAGTAACCTTGAGTCTAATCGAGGCCTATGTTGCTTCACGACATTTATTTGTCAATGCCCAAATCGCAGAGCCGTGCGCCGCTCACAGACTTGACATGACAGGTCCAATTGGGCTAGAGCCTAGCCAAACAGCCGAACAGACTCGGCTGTTGTCGCAGGGCAACGGGCTGCTATGGTAATCCATGACTCTCTGTCGAACTTTCTTGGCTTGGCAATCGCAAATCTCCTGCAAACATGCGACGTGCACAATGGTGTCGTCAACTCATTTGGTGACGATCTGACAAAGCAGTGCAAGCACCATAGATGACACGGATGAGGTGCAAGATGCACCATCTCCTATGATTCAATTATATATATATATAACGCTGATGCTCATGCCAAAATACAATCTTCATCCACCATCTAATCAAGCCTTCATCGCACCTCAACACTGCCATACCACCACCCTCAAGAACAATATTCGTGCACAGCCCACCATGTCTGCTATCAAGAACGTCGCGATTGCTGGAGCCTCTGGCGATCTTGGATCCCATGTCTTCAACAAGTTTGTCGAGTCCGGCAAGTTCAACATCAGAGTCCTCAAGCGCGCTGGCTCCGAGTCAACCTTTCCCGAGGGCACCGACGTCGTAGAGGTTGATTACGCCTCCGTCGACTCCCTCAAGTCCGCCTTGAAGGGCCAGGACGTTGTCGTCTCTACCCTCACCACCCTCGCCGCCGCTACCCAAGACACTCTTATCGATGCTGCAGTCGCCGCTGGTGTCCAGCGCTTCATCCCCTCCGAGTTTGGCTCCAACCTCGATGTTCCCAGTGTCCGAAAGCTGCCTCTTTTCAGCGCCAAGGTCACCATCCAGGATAAGCTGATTGAGCTGTCCAAGTCTTCCAAGATCAGCTACACCTTTGTGTACAACTCCATCTTCCTCGACTGGGGCCTTGCCAACAACTTTTTCCTCGACTTTAAAAATTCAACTGCGACCATCATCGACGGTGGTGATAGCGAGTTCAGCACAACCACTCTCGGCAGTGTCGCCGATGCCGTCGTCGGTATCGCAAGCCACCCCGAAGAGACCAAGAACCGGGTAGTTTATATCCAGGATACGGTTCTTAGCCAGAACAAAGTGCTTGCGCTCGCGAAAAAGGCCAACCCCGAGACGGCCTGGACCGTCAACCATGCTGTCCTAGATGAGTTGACGGCCAAGTCGGATGAGAGACTGTCTCAAGGACTCTTCGACTGGGAGACCTTCACCCCTTACCTGTACCGGGCCATTTACGACCCTCCGAGTGTGTCCAAGTTCCCCAAGCTGGACAACGAGCTTCTTGGCCTCAAGGGCAAGACGGAGGAGGACGTTCTTGACCTTATCAAGTCCCATGTTAAGTAACGGAATTTGTAACTAAAGACTCCTTATAAAACTTTGTAATTATATATACGTGGATGATTTCTTCCTAAAGCCTCCTGTCATATAAATTGCGATAGCGTGTGTGCCTACAATGTGATTTTGTTCCACCGTTTTATTATCAATCTCGCCTACCAATACTCGTGCTTCTATCTACTATAGACTCGAATACGAGTAACAAAAGGTCAAGCTTTACAAACAAAACCTATTGGCAAGCTTAACTCCATAGCGTTGTATCAAAGTAACTATTTGAAATAATTCACCTGGAAGAGATCTTAATTACATCTATCCCTTTCCCAGGGTATAAGGCTAGTAGTACCTAAATCAAACTACAAGAAATAATATTATAGTGCATATACTATTATACGGATGGAGCTGCTTGTCATACATACTTGCATCTGAATGCCGCTTTCTGGGGCTGAATCGCTAAGCACGTTCCTATCTTGAGTGTGTTTATTTACAATTGTCTCCTTATAGATAGGGACTCATAGTCCATTGAGAATAAAAGCGACTAACAGTTCTATTGCCGTTTTGTTACAGGCCCCGTGGGGATGTATAACGGTTTGCTGTACCACGGAGTTAAAGAAATAATATCAATGTTCCCACCGTACTATGTAGTTTGCAATCTGATCACACCATATACATATGGTACGTGGATGTGCCTCGTATCAAGCTATACAGATTATACCCTAAGAGCGACCTCAGAAGTCAGAACCGGCCCAGAACCTACTTCAAGGCGCGGTCGAGTCTCAAGATGGGAGACACGAGGACCGGGTCACTCGCTTCTATTCCCGGCCTCGGGACCATGATCGAGAAGTGACTAGAAACACGCGATCATCTATCCATCAAAGTAGTCATTCATCCAGTGATTCTCCTATTCATAGCTTCCCAGCAAGGTAGCGTGGATCCGTGAAACGCCCTTCATCGGCACCAAGAGGAACCTCAGTGGATCACACGATGCAGAAGGAAACGTCAAAAGCCTCTCTTCTTCAAAGAGTTTAAGAATACAGGGATGATCATATCCACAGCTGTTGGACAAAAGAGTCTGAGAGGTTGCGATTCATTAACCTTTGGATGGCGTGATCTTGATAGGGGTTGCACCATCGACATCCTAGAACACCTCGATTTTATACCGGAGCCTAGCCATGGGGAACCCCGCAAACCAATATTGGGTTATCGATACGTATTGGGTTCTTGCTGAGTCTTCGGTAAGGTCTTGCTGTCTCGCGGGATGACATGCGGGCAGGATATCACAGAAGTGTATAGAGTAACGGGGTAAATTCTAACCTCTCGATTCAGCCCTCGCTTATTCTAACGGTACATTCGAGTTCAAATTCTAGAATGTCCCCTAGATATGTCCCCTAAATAATCAATTGTACTATTCGCTCCAACTCCAGCCATGTCAACCGTGAGAGATAAGTCTGCCTAAACAACTTAACTAGCCGTAACAACAGGTACTAAGCGCGTAACATCGCCCAGTAAAGAGGCTCTAGGCCTCTCTTAATTGGCTTTACGCAAGAGGAATGGATACTGCACTGAACCAGCGTACGTCCGTCGACATCTCGGGGTTGAGTGATTGATGGGCGAAATAACACCATCGGTTCGTGCGGAGACACGATCTCACCCCGACGCCGGCAAAGAAACACCAATAACTGCGCCATTACTTCTCATCACGCCATCAGATTTGCGGGCGTGGGATAAGAATTCTTTCTCTGATTCGATAGGGACGTTCATGACGCCATCTGCTCTACATCCGCTAACCAACATGGACGCTGGACTGCAACGTCGAACAAGACAAGGCGTCCTGCCGATTCATCAAATTGGTTGATTGATATACAATTACGTGATTTCTCCGCCTATTCAATATTTTGCTACTGCTGCAGATCGTTGAAAAGGAAGAGCGATTTCCTTCACATTCATAGGCTCGATAGTTATCACTCCAAGAACAAATCCAACTACCCAAGGACGCAAACGATCTAACGGACTTTACTTAGGCCAGGACAGTACAGTACAGCTCGCCCAAGATGAGCACGAGTACCTTTGCCTCTATCACAGCCGATACAGCCATCAAATCTCGGCTACCTCTGCCTCAGACTCCGGAAAGCACCCCGCAACGACTACAGGAGCAGCTCAACTCTATCAACATCGATTCATCCCCCTCGGCTCTATCACGAACACATACCGATGACCAGATCTTTGGCGCGTCTTCCAAAACAACACAAATGGCCGACTCCAGCCCTGAAACTACGATACCTTCTTCCCAGACTGTTCTGCTGTTGCACGGAGTGAGGCAGCAATACGAAGTGACCAGCGGCTATGCCATCCCTGATACCAAGCACGACCATGAGCTGCTGGTGCGAAACACCACGATTGGCCTGAACCCCATAGATTGGAAGTCACCGTAAGTCATATATTGAAGCCCAAACCGCAAATCACTCTCTAATCAGGCCCCCTGACAGCGACTATGGCTTTGGAATCCCCGAGCTGCCCTTCATCTCCGGCCGCGAAGCAGCAGGCACCGTTGTGCGAGCTCCCCACAGACCATCAAGAGTCAAGACCGACGACAAGGTCATTGTCATCTCGACTGACTACCGAGACTTGCGAAAAGCGACTTACCAGCAATATGTCGTGGCCTCCGACTTTAATGTCGTGAGAATTCCAAAGGAGATTACGATCAACGAGGGAGCTACACTCGGTGTTGCATATGTCGCTGCGTCTCTAGCACTGGGTATCTGCCTGGGTGTAGACTTTACCTATGCCCTCAACGGCCCTAATATCTTGAATCTCGTACGGGAGGTTCCTGAGGAGTCACTCCCCCACGACATTCGAGGGGAGTGTCTGAACGGCATTCTACCTAGCGAAAGTGCCAAGCCTGGTGACTGGATCGCCATCTGGGGTGGTTCATCTACCTCGGCTGTTATTGCCGTGCAACTGGCTCGTCTCGTTGGTTTGAAGGTAGCTTTGGTTGTCGACAACGCCAAGCATGGCGTTCGTATCTCAGAAGACCCCGTGCTTCGACCCGATCTCTTAGTTGATAGTCACGACCCTGAGCGAGCCATTGCAATCATTCGTGCCAGTACCAAGGGCAAGCTACGCTTCGGAATCGATACCCGAGGACGTGACACCGCGGAGGTCTTGCTTCGAGCGCTGGGGCCTGAAGAGATCCATCGACAGGATGCTAGAGTCGATTCGCCTCCCAGCACACCTCCTTTAGAGCCCTTAGTACCCGCTCATCTTGTCGGTCTGACCGGTCTGCCGAAGAATGGCAAGCCCACTGGTGTCATTTTCCACACCGTCCCCGTCAAGCTGTACCATGAGGTTCCCGAGATTGGCGAGGCGTTGTCAAGCTGGCTGGAAAGACTTCTGTCAGCTCGCGCACTTGTTCCTCCCAGGATCATTGATGTAGAGGACGGCTTGCATAGTGTCAACAACGGCCTGGATAGGATGCGAAAGGGAGAAATCAGCGGGGGGAAACTGCTAGTTGATCTAAAGGCATACTGATTTTGGTAATCAAACAAAAGTAGAACAAGACTTCAGCGCAGGATTGAAAATTCTATAGAGAACTTCTCCCTCATAGTGGTCGGTTCAGGTGTCTTCGGTGGGACCACTACTGTTGAATATTTTTGATGCCTAGTAGAGCGGTTGGTATCTCAGAAGCTACTCATTATAGTAGATATTTATCCTTCATAAATA